>JABFQM010003776.1:0-10927 GCA_022816865.1 Zelostemma sp. ZL-2020
ATAAATGGTTTTATTTCAAATTACACATATTGAAATCTTAATTTTTTTTGAGTAAAAAAAGGAAAAGTAACTTAAAAGTAACTTAACTTGTAACTAAGGAAAAAGTTGATAACTTTGAACTTAACTTGGTTACTTTTTCGAGCTGTTAACTTTTAACTTAACTTAGTTACTTTTTCTCCGAATAACTACTAACTTAACTTAGTTACTTTTTAAAAGTAACTTACCCAACCTTGCATATTAAATTTAATTAATTATGTTGCATTATAAATATTTTTTTCAATTCGCCCTTGCATTAAAGTATCCACCTTAAAAGAACTCGTGTAAAGACTCAAAAAAATCAATGATTTAGAGTCGAAGTACCCGAATCAATCAAGCAGATTGCGCCCTTCGCATTCGAAACGACCCGACCCCGTAACCCGAGTAATTCCTTGATCTAACGCGTTTCCTCTCGCACGCAGGATGGGAATTGCGGGGTATTCACTGTTACAAATTCTTCAACATCAAACACTCATGGGAAAAAGCCGCGGAGTTATGCAGGAGGTACGAAACAAATCGAGAACTCGATCAAGGAATCATATAATAATCGCCAAATCCGTTTCTTCAGGTACGGCAGCGAGCTCATGGTCGTGGAATCGTACAGCGAAAACAACATGTCATCCGGCATGATCGGACGACATTCGGATCGTTACTGGCTGGGTTTGGCGTCGCTGGACGACTTGCGAACGAACACCCTGGAATCCGCGGCGGGCATGCTCGTTTCTCAATACGCAGGTACCTTTTCAATTATAATTGCTTTCGATATGCAAACTCGGAACATCGTAAAAGACTGGACACGCCAAACAATTGCTTCGTTAATGAACAAAGAAAAAGGCCAGGGAGAAACTCGCGTTCCGCAATGCTACATGAATTATTCATTCAACTTCGTTTCGGGCCAATAATCCGCCTTTTCCCGATCGACTCTTTGATCGATTTTCGTCATTGCGTGCGATTTACGAGCGCGTCGGATTCCCAGCATTGTCATCATTGGCTCGGAAACGCTTGTTACTCGAGAACTCGTAGAATCGAGGTCGCGGAAACGCGGAACTCGCGCGCGGCACCGAGACACACTTTTCCCACAACAATACTTGTTTAGACACGCACACGGGCCGCGAATTACGTGTCTGAAAGACGAGCTATTTGCATAATGGCTCAACCGGGGATTTAAAAAAAGGCAACGCTTGTATTTAGGTTTCTGGGCACTTAACCAGCCGAACCCACATTTCGGAGAGTGCGTCGACGTCGCCGTTACGGACAATCAGCACCAATCCTGGGAGCTCACGACGTGCGAGTCGTTGCTTCCTTTCATGTGCCGGGCCAGCGCTTGCCCCGCAGGTAAAGCTTCGTTTCCCAATGCATCGTCGCTTTTAATGCCATTCCCATGTTGCTTCAATTGTCTCGTTTATCCGTTCAGGCTCGTTTCATTGCTCGAACGGAAAGTGCATAAACAACGCCTTCAAGTGCGACAAGCAGGACGATTGCGGCGACTTTTCCGACGAGCTGGACTGCATGAACAACTGTCAATTCTACATGGCCAGCAGCGGCGATGTCGTCGAAAGTCCCAATTACCCGCACAAGTACACCCCGATGAGCAATTGCAAGTGGACCCTGGAAGGTCCCCAAGGTCACAACATCCTTCTTCAGGTAGGGATCTTGATCTGGGCAACGATCGTTCGAGTCTTCCGAAATTTAATCGACCTTTCGTAAATCCCCAGTTCCAAGAGTTCGAGACCGAGAAGAGCTTCGACATCGTGCAGATCTTGGTGGGCGGGAGAACCGAGGAAAAGTCCGTTAACTTGGCGACCCTTTCCGGGAAGCAGGAGCTGAGCAACAAGCTCTTCGTCTCCGCGTCGAACTTCATGATCGTGAAATTCAGCACCGACGGTTCGGTGGAACGCAAGGGATTCCGCGCCTCGTGGAAAACGGAACCTCAGACCTGCGGGGGCGTCCTCAAAGCGACTCCCCAAGGTCAAATTCTCACGTCCCCCGGGTACCCCCAAAATTATCCCGGCGGTCTCGAATGCCTGTACCTTTTGCAAGCGCAGCCCGGTCGAATCATGTCTCTCGAGGTGAGTTCGCCGTTATCTATGAATTGGCAAAAGTGAAACGAAGATAAAGGCAGAGAACAAAGACGCGTGCTCGCGGCTTTGTTCTCACGGGTACAGTAACTCGACTTTGACCCGTTCCACTAATCCCCGATGACGTTCGTTCCCAGAGATGATAACTGCGTTATCTTTTACAGATCCAAGACCTTGATCTTGAGATGAACCGCGATTACATGCTGATAAGGGACGGGGATTCGCCGATGAGTCGTCCGATCGCTCGACTCACCGGCGAGTCCATGGACAATCCAACGGTCATCATGTCCACGGACAGCAATTTGTATCTTTACTTCAAAACGAGTCTCGGCGATTCTAAACGAGGATTCAGCATCCGTTACACGCAGGGTTGCAGGGCGACGATCGTCGCCAGAAACGGCACCGTACAATCGCCCTCGTACTCTCTGAATGACTACCCTAATAATCAGGAATGTTTCTACAAGATCAAGAACCCGCAGCGGGGACCGCTGTCCTTGAAATTCGTCAACTTCAACGTCCACAAAACCGACTTCGTTCAGGTACGCTAACGTTTTCGCGCTAATTAGCAACTCGGTTAAATTCGTGGGTTTTTCAGGTTTACGATGGCCCGAATACCAATGGCTTGAGGCTGCATTCTGGAAGCGGTTTCACGTCGAACACTCGGCCGAAAATCACGCTTACCGCCGAGAGCGGCGAGATGCTAATTAGGTTTGTTTCGGACGCTTTGCACAGCAGTTCGGGATGGCAGGCAACTTTCTCGGCTGGTAAGACCAACGAAGAATTCATTTTTTTATCCCAGAATCAACGGGTTCAAGCCCTTATGATCTGATTAAGTAAAGCCAAGATTTCTTCATCAAGACTTCGAAAATCTCTTTTCAGACTGTCCAGTCTTGCAACCCGGGGAAGGAGCTTTGGCGTCGAGTCGAGACACCGCGTTCGGCACGGTTATCATCTTCTCCTGCCCTCTGGGCCAAGAATTCGCCACGGGAAAAGCGAAGATCACGACGGAGTGTCTTCCAAGCGGAAACTGGTCCGTTACTTACATACCCAAATGCCAGGAAGTTTATTGCGGCCCGGTGCCGCAGATAGATAACGGCTTTTCGATAGGCTCGACCAACGTGACGTATCGAGGTTTGGCGACGTACCAATGCTACGCGGGCTTCGCTTTTCCCACCGGAAAACCCACGGAGAAGATTTCTTGTCAGGCCGATGGACGCTGGGAAAAGAAACCCGCTTGCCTAGGTAAGAACTTCGCCGAACCGTGGCTTTTGATGAAGAAAAGACAATCGCGGATTCGTCTTGTTCGTCCTGATTTCTTTGGGAATCGTAATTGCTGTTCATTTTTAGCGTCTCAATGTCCGCCACTGCCGGAAGCTCCGCACGCGAACCTCACCGTTTTAAACGGCGGAGGTCGAAGTTACGGTACCATCGTGAGGTTCGAATGCGAGCCCGGTTACGTGAGGAGTGGACATCCGGTGATTCTTTGTATGAGCAATGGAACGTGGTCAGACAACGTCCCGGTTTGTTCCCGTGAGTCTCGACTCGATACCCGAAAATCATCTCGATACGTCGAGGATAACCAACCGCGTTTCAATTCCAGGCGCGAAATGTCCGGTTCTGCCTACGCCGAAAAACGGTTTCGTGGTGGATCCGACCAGGGAATACTATTTCGGAGACGAGGCCAGAGTTCAGTGCAACAGAGGCTACAAATTGACGGGTGCCAACATCATCCAGTGCGGCGCTAGTCAGTTCTTCGAAAACGTGCCGAAATGCGAAGGTGAGATTCGAGATTCGGACATTTTCTTCCGTAAAATTGTGTCTGTTTCTGAATCCTTGTATTTTCTAGACATCAACGAATGCGCTTCCAGCCAGTGCGATCTGGCATCCACGGAGTGCATCAATACCCCTGGAGCCTTCACTTGTAAATGTAAGTCGGGATTCACGCCGACGATGGAGTGCAGACCGATCGGTGATTTGGGGTTGATAAACGGTGGGATCCCCGACGAATCGATCACGGTTTCCAGCAGCGAAAACGGCTTTTCCGCCACGGTACGCGAAGGAAGCTAAAAGTCACGAAAGACCACTTCTAACTATGATTCTTCACAGGGTATCCGTCTGAATAATGGAGATGGTTGGTGCGGAAACAACGTGGAACCTGGTATGAACTGGGCTATGGTCGACATGAAAGCTCCGACGATAATCCGCGGATTCAGAACCCAGGTCGTTCATCGCGCCGACGGCAACGTTGCCTTCACGTCAGCGGTTCGCATCCAGTACACGGATGACCTCACGGACAGTTTCAAGGACTACACGAATCCTGATGGAACACCCGTGGAGTTCCGGATTCTCGAAGCGACTTTGTCGGTTCTGAATCTCCCGGTGCCCATCGAGACCCGGTACATCAGGTTCCGCATCCAGGATTACATAAGCGCGCCTTGTTTGAAGCTGGAAATCATGGGCTGCGCTAGATTGGAGTGCACGGACGTGAACGAGTGCTCCGTGAAAAACGGGGGGTGTCACCAAAAGTGCGTCAACAGCCCTGGAAGTTACTCCTGCGTGTGCAACACCGGCTTCGAACTGTACAAGGAGAACGGCACCGCGGGATTCCCCATTGAAAAGTCGGAATCCGGGACCAGAGACGGAGATCTCTACCAGAGGAACAAGACTTGCGTGCCCGTCATGTGTCCGACCTTGAAGGCCCCGGACAATGGCAAAGTCTTGTCCACCAAGGTAAACATTTGCAATGAAAAAAACCCGAAGATCCTGAACTTTGGCATTTTCAGGCTCAGCATCATTTCGGGGAAATCGTCAAGTTCCAGTGCGACTTCGGGTACGTTTTGGCCGGCTCCGCAGCCGTGATCTGCACCTCCAGCGGCGCCTGGAATGGCACGGTTCCCGAATGTCAATGTGAGTTCGCGAGCAATTATTCCGGCTCCCATTGCGTTTTTCGCGTACTGATTTCTCGATTTCCAGATGCCAAATGCGTGTCCCTTCCGGACGACAAGAACGAGGGTCTCGCGGTGCTCAGGAACGACGAAAGCAGCGTTTTAGTCCCGTTCAAAGAAAACGTCACGCTCAAATGCGCCAACAACGGCCGCTACTTGAGGAACACGGCAACTTCCGGCTTTCGGCAATGCGTTTACGACCCGAAACCGGGATACCCGGATTACTGGCTCTCCGGACATCAACCCGCGTGTCCTCGAGTCGACTGCGGTAAACCCTTGCCAACGCCCGGCGCGGAATACGGCCAGTACATGGACACGAAGTACCAATCGTCGTTCTTTTTCGGCTGCCAAGACACGTTCAAACTCGCCGGTCAAACGAACCGCCACGACAACGTTGTCCGCTGCCAAGCTAACGGCGTTTGGGATTTCGGCAATTTACGATGCGAAGGGCCAGTTTGCGAAGATCCTGGAAGACCCAGCGACGGGTACCAAATCGCTCGCAGTTACGAGCAGGGTTCCGAAGTCCAGTTCGCCTGCAACAGACCGGGCTACATTCTCATCAACCCCAGGCCGATTTCCTGCATCCGGGAACCGGAGTGCAAGGTCGTGAAACCCCTAGGATTGTCTTCGGGAAGGATTCCGGACTCCGCCATCAACGCCACTTCGGAAAGGCCGAATTACGAGGCGAAAAATGTGAGGCTGAATTCCGTGACCGGATGGTGCGCGAAGCAGGAGGGCTTCACTTACGTCAACGTTGACCTTGGCCGAGTTTACCGGGTCAAGGCTATTCTGGTGAAGGGCGTTATCACGAACGACATCGTCGGCAGACCCAACGAGATCCGCTTCTTTTACAAACAGTTCGAGAACGAAACCTACGCCATGTACATCCCGAATTTCAATCTGACCATGCGCGATCCTGGCAATTACGGAGAACTCGCGATGATCACGCTGCCGAAATACGTCCAGGCGCAGTTCGTTATTCTTGGCTTTATCAGCTACGTTGATAACGCGTGTTTGAAGTTCGAACTCATGGGCTGCGAAGAGCCCGCGAGTGAACCGCTGCTCGGGTACGATTACGGGTATTCTCCGTGCGTGGATAACGAACCCCCGGTTTTCCAGAATTGTCCGCAGCAGCCGATCATGGTCCAGAAGGGGGCTGATGGCGGGTTGCTTCCGGTGAACTTCACGGAGCCCACGGCGGTTGATAATAGCGGGAGTATCGCTCGTCTCGAAGTAAAACCGCAGAGCTTCAAGACGCCCATCCGCATTTTTGAAGACACCGTCGTTAAATACGTCGCTTTTGATTATGACGGGAACGTTGCTATCTGCGAAATCAACATTACCGTGCCTGGTGAGTTTTGGCGGCTACTTTTTACATGATACATCGTGTAATCACGTGTTTCGTCCCTTTCAGATATTACTCCTCCAAAACTGAGCTGTCCCCAAAGCTACGTGATCGAATTAGTGGACAAGCAAGACAGCTATTCCGTGAACTTCAACGAAACGCGCAGGAGGATAAACGCCACCGACGCGTCCGGCCCGGTCAAGGTCACCTTCATCCCGGAACGCGCGGTTATTCCGATAGGAGGCTTCGAAAACGTTACGGTTTACGCCACCGATTCCAGCGGGAACCGAGCCCAGTGTCACTTCCAAGTTTCCGTGCAAGCGACGCCTTGCGTCGACTGGGAACTCAAGACCCCGGCTCACGGAACCCTGAAATGTATGCCAAACGAAAAAGGCCTGCAGTGTCTCGCTACTTGCAAACAAGGGTACAGATTCACGGACGGCGCGCCGGTGAAGACGTTCTCTTGCGAAAAACACTGGACCCCGACTTCCGTCGTTCCCGACTGCGTTTCGGAGAGTAAGAATTCGCCGTTTTCCAGTCATTCTTGGAGTAAATTCTACACGGTTTCTCTGCTTTTCCAGACACGCAACAAGCGGATTACCACGTCATCGCTTCGGTGAATTACCGGGCCAACGGCGCGGTTTCTCGGTCTTGCTTATCGCAATACCAAGACCTGATGTCGCAGCATTACCCGAATTTGAACAATATTCTCACGCAACGTTGCTCCGCCGTGAACGTCCCGATGAACGTGTCCTTCATTCGATCGGTTCCTTCGCTTTTGGAGGAAAATGTCTTGAAGGTACGAACAGAAAAGAAGCTGAAGAAAGATTCGAAACACTGAAATCTTCCGTTCGCAGATCGATTTCATCCTGATCATCGTTCCCACCGTCCGCCAGCCCCAGCTCTACGATCTTTGCGGCTCCACTTTGAACCTCGTGTTCGATTTATCCGTCCCTCATACAAGCGCGATAATCGAGCCTTTATTAAACGTCTCCTCCATCGGCAATCAATGCCCCCCGCTCCGCGCCCTGAAATCTTCCGTCTCCCGAGGTTTCACCTGCAGCATCGGCGAGGTCCTCAACATGGAGACGAACGACGTCCCGCGTTGCCGTAAGTTTCCATTTCCTCAATTCCTCGCAATTTTTCAAGGTCACCAAAATCTCGGATTCCAGTGCACTGTCCCGCCGGTACCTTCGCCGGGGAAAAGCAGAAAGTCTGCACGAACTGCGCGAAAGGTTTCTACCAGAACAGCGACCGTCAAGGTTCCTGCTTGCGCTGCCCATTCGGAATGTACACCAAAGAAGAAGGCTCGAAAAACATCGACGATTGCATCCCCGTTTGCGGTTACGGGACGTACTCTCCAACCGGACTCGTGCCTTGTTTAGAATGCCCTAGAAATAGCTACAGCGGCGAGCCTCCGATCGGCGGTTTCAAGGACTGCCAAACTTGCCCCGCGGGCACTTTCACGTACCAACCAGCAGCTCCTGGAGTAGATCGCTGTCGTTCTAAATGTGCCCCGGGGTCTTATTCCGACACGGGGTTGTCTCCCTGCGCCCAGTGCCCTAAAGATTTTTATCAACCCCAGCATGGAGCGTCGACGTGCATCGAATGCCCTACACATATGTACACCGATGGGTCAGGGTCAATGGGTAGGGAAGCGTGCAAATCTGTCACGTGTACGGACAACGTTTGCCAACATGGCGGTCTTTGCATCCCCATGGGACACGGGGTCCAATGCTATTGTCCCGCAGGATTTTCCGGGCGACGCTGCGAGATCGACATCGACGAATGCGCGTCTCAGCCTTGTTACAATGGAGCTACTTGTATCGATTTGCCGCAAGGGTATAGATGCCAATGCGCTTTAGGGTATTCCGGGATTAACTGCCAGGAAGAGAAGTCGGATTGCAGGAATGACACTTGTCCGGAGAGGGCGATGTGCAAGGACGAGCCCGGGTACAATAACCACACTTGTCTTTGTCGGTCTGGATACACCGGCGTGGACTGCGACATTACGGTAACGTTTCATCGTCATCTGAAAGATGATAGAAAATGTGCAAGGTTTGATTTGATTAATCCGAATTCCAGATAAACCCGTGCACCGCGAGTGGAAACCCGTGCAGCAACGGCGCGACCTGCGTAGCCCTTCAGCAAGGTCGTCACAAGTGCGACTGTCCTCCGGGTTGGGAAGGTCAAAGCTGCGAAATCAACACCAACGACTGCGCCGAGAAACCTTGTCTACTCGGAGCCAACTGCACCGATCTCATCGACGATTTCACCTGCGACTGTCCCCCGGGATTCACCGGGAAACGCTGCCATCAAAAGATTGACCTCTGCTCCGGAAACCCGTGTTTGAACGGCGTCTGCGTGGACAAACTCTTCAACCACGAATGCATTTGTCATCCGGGTTGGATGGGTCCCGCGTGCGAAACTAATATCAACGAATGCGGGGACAAACCCTGCCGGAATAACGGGCAATGCCTGGACCAGGTCAACGGGTACTCTTGTACTTGTGAACCAGGGTACACCGGGAAACAGTGTCAACACACCATCGACGATTGCGCTTCTTTGCCTTGCCAAAACGGCGGAAGTTGCGCGGATCAATTGGAAGGATTCGTTTGTAAATGTAGACCAGGATTCGTGGGACTTCAATGCGAGGCGGAAATCGACGAATGCTTGAGCGATCCTTGTAGTCCTGTAGGAACGGAACGTTGCGTTGATTTGGATAATAAATTCGTCTGTCACTGCAGAGAAGGTTACTCGGGCGCTGCTTGCGAGATCAACATCGATGATTGCGTCTCGAATCCTTGTCTGAATGGAGCTACTTGTAGAGACGAAGTCGGAGGGTTCAAGTGCGTTTGCAAAGAAGGCTGGGCGGGAGCGCATTGCGAGAAAGACGTTGGCATGTGCCAGAATCATCCCTGCCAAAACGACGCGCAGTGCGTTGATTTGTTCCTGGATTACTTCTGCGTGTAAGTTTTATTTCATTCCAATCTGACCAGAAAAAAGTAGTCGTCTTTTTTGGAGTTGGAACTTCAAAACTTGGAAGAGTTTTTACGCGTTGAACGATTGGTTTTAGATGTCCATCTGGAACTGATGGAAAACAGTGCGAAACCGCCCCGGAGCGATGTATAGGAAACCCGTGCATGCACAATGGACGCTGCCAAGACTTTGGTTCCGGCTTGAACTGCACTTGTCCAGACGATTACATGGGGATTGGCTGCCAATACGAGTACGACGCCTGCCAAGCTGGAGCTTGCAAAAACGGAGCTTCCTGCATTGATAATGGCTCTGGTTTCACTTGCGTTTGTCCACCTGGATACACGGGTAATTCTTTTCTCGAACAATCATCAAACATCGTTTTACACGTAACAATTTTTAATCCACAGGAAAAACTTGCGAAGAAGACATAGTCGACTGCAAGGAAAACTCGTGTCCTCCATCGGCGACGTGCATCGACTTGACAGGGAAATTCTTCTGCCAATGCCCGTTCAATTTAACCGGCGACGATTGCAGAAAATGTAACTTCTTCATTTTTAAGATCAGCCAAGAAGCTCGAGTACTTGATGATTTTTTGTTTGATTTTGCAGCGATTCAGGTCGACTATGACCTCTACTTCAGCGACCCGACCCGCAGCAGCGCTGCGCAAATAATTCCCTTTTTCACTGGAGCCAAGAGGAGTCTCACCGTGGCCATGTGGGTTCAATTCACGCAACGAGACGAAGCTGGAATCTTCTTCACTCTCTACAGCGTTGGGTAATCCATTTAATGACAATTAGAATCGGTACTTTATCTCGGCAATTACGACCTTCCGAATTCCAGTTCTCCGCACGTTCCAACGAGTCGACGCGCAATGTTCCAAGCCCACAGCAACGGCGTCCAAGTGTCCCTGTTCCCGGACGTCCAGGACGTTTACCTTCCATTCCGAGAATACGCGACGATCAATGACGGCCAATGGCACCACGTGGCCGTAGTTTGGAACGGCGAAAACGGCGGGGAGCTTGTCCTGATAACGGAAGGACTGATCGCCAGTAAAACCGAAGGATACGCCAGCGGGAGAACTTTGCAGCCCCAGTAAGAACCTAAAAATCAAGAACTTCGCATCCTGTACTCGATTTACGATCATGATTCTTTGTATCGCAGTGCCTGGGCCGTTTTGGGCAAACCGCGAAGCGAGAACGTGAAAGGTTACACGGAATCCGGATTCCAAGGTCATCTGACCAAGGTTCAGGTCTGGGAGCGCGCGCTTCACGTGACGAACGAGATTCAGAAGCAAGTTCGAGACTGCCGGACGGAACCGGTTCTCTACCAGGGTCTGGTCCTAACTTGGGCCGGGTACGACGACACGATGGGCGGGGTCGAGAGGATCGTGCCTTCCCATTGCGGTCACCGAGTTTGTCCTCCGGGATACGGCGGCAACAAATGCCAGCAATTGGAAGTGGATAAAATCCCTCCGAAGGCGGAATATTGCCCCGGCGATTTGTGGATCATCGCCAAGAACGGCTCGTCCATCGTCTCCTGGGACG
>JABFQM010003777.1:0-10921 GCA_022816865.1 Zelostemma sp. ZL-2020
GGTACGGCTCGGTTGCTCGGTACACGGTCTGGTAAAGTTCCTACGTCATTCGGAGCCTATCACGCGGAGGAGATAGTTAACCAGTCAACTATCGTATAAACAGGGTGCAATTAAAAAATCGTGCTCGACTGGTGCGTGCGGAGCCCATAGTCTTTGTGTCAGTCGCTAGTCGTCGTCCTTGCTGTGCCAATTCGAATCCTATCCCGATGTTGCATTAGCGAGGGCGTGGTTGGCCGTTCGACTGGCCTGTCTGTCGGCCCATTCCGTACCTTGATGCCGGTGTTTCTGGACGGAGCAAGGAGAGCCGCTGCCACTCGTAATTGCACCAGACTCGTTTCCACGGCTGACTTTTACGGTCGCCTTTTTTTTTCTTCACCTCTCCGCGGTTTCGACTTCGCCGGATGACACTGCCGGATTCGAAATGTTTCCTCTTATGCGTCATTGCCACAGCTGCGTCCAGCTTTCCCTTGTATCCTGCTTTTTTTTTCGCCTCTGCTTCATCAGCGCGCAAAAACCCGACAATTTCTCGAAGACTTAAAGATACTTTTAGAGATTTGAACGCGCGGGCATATTTAGCTTCCGTTCCACCGATAAAGGCCCTGCTGCAAGCGTAGAATATCCGTGGGCCCTTTTTCTGGGAAAAATTTCTCGGGCCCACGAAGAGGGCAGTAATGCGGCGTTACTGGTTGCTCATTAGGTAGCGAGTTACGATCGGTACATTTTTTTCCTTCCGCGCGCTTTTTCTTTTTTCTTTTCTTTATCGCTACGTGCTTATTACTAAGTACACATTTTCGAACATTTTTCACTTTGGAAGTAATACATCGTGATTTTATGTACGCATCTATTTAACTCTGGATATTCAATTTTTTCGCAAACTGCGTACGGAACATACCTTTTTAATTTTTTTTTTTTAAGAGATATTGTTGCTACAATTGCAGTTGCACGAAATTGTACATGTTAAATTTTACGCATTGTACTGAATGTGGAAAACATTTCAGGACAACAAATTTGTCCTACCTGGCACGGTAAAATATTAGGAACACGTACAGTAAATGTACGATCGAGCTATGAAATGTAATAGTAATTTTTCTTTCAAGTTTTTTCCTTCGTGCGGTGTTGCGAAGTGGAAAATTGTCTTTACGAGTCGGATGATTTAGCGTATCATGTAGCAACGCGACATTTATTAGTCCCATCTTTTACGCTGGCAAGAACAATGGGAAAAGCGAAGGTTTTTGTTGTTTTTTTTTTCGAAAAAAAAAAGACATTGTTGCTACAGTTGCAGTTGCAAGGGGCGCTGCTGTGGAAGCGCGGCCTTCTGCGCTTTCTCGGAACCCTCGGGTTTGCCCTCTGGCCCCCTCTCGGCGATCCGCTGCAGGGTCCAAGTGATCCTCCTCCACTCCGCGTATCCTCTTCGACCTGGACCACAAGCGAAAAAGTGTGGAAACTCGTCGTTAAATGCGGCGCCGATGTGCCGGGTCATCGCTGGGCCACTACTCTCCGACTCTGATCGTTACGTCTACAATTCCTCCTCTCATTTTGTCCCTTTTTCTCATCACTTCTGACCTCGGCCTTTTATCGCCGCTTATCTCGTATCTCCCGAGAGGCTTAATTAACTCTTTTTTCGGGCAATGCATCGCCGAGAGTGGAACCCTCGCGCCGAGCTACTTTTTCAATTGTTCGATTCGATTTTTTGGCCAGATAAGGGAAAAATAACGCGATTTCGCCCGCAGATTGCCCGCAATTTGCGCGTATTTTCATCTTTGTCGTGCTCGAAGTGTCGCAAGAGCGGGTAAAATGCGGCTGCCGCGCAACGATCCTTTTTATTCCTTATACTTTGTTCGCGAATTAATAACGCGCCTCTTTCGTGAGATGAAATTTAATCCCGGCAAAAGCCTGGCTTTTTGAAAAGTGAGTTTGCAAGGTCGCCGACCTTGCTTTCAGTTAGCCAGGAAAGGTCACGTTGTGCTCGACGTTCGATCCAGGCTCAGTCAAATGCTCGTGAAATTATCGTTAAACTCGTATCCAGGAGAATTATTCTCCGAATTAACGATTATAATTATTGTCCAATCGTAAAACGACGAATGTATTAAAAAATTTTAATTCGAACGAAATATGTAGATATTTATTCCCGGCTATAAAATCGTAACACGAGTAAGGCCGCGTCACTGTGTCTTTCGACGAGGAACTTGATTTTTGAGAGGTGAAAGTTAAGGTCGTCTGATGCAACGTTCCGTCAAGAGCCTTTAATAAGCCTTTCGTTGTTCCCGCGGTATAATCGAGCCGATATTCCACGCTTCGTTCTCGGAAATTAGAAGTGAACGCAGCTGAAATTTTACGACCCAGTTTTACATTTTCATATTTTCTTATTGCGCAGCCAGTTTTCCTTTCGCCCGCAATATTTTTATCTACGCAAACCTTATCCCGGGGGACGAAAAAAAAAACGCGTGACATCTTTCAACGTCTTCTTTTTCTCATACACAAATATTTGCTGCATTGTTCTATCCACGCGTTCGCACGAGCGAATCGTGAAATGACTGCACACAGGTTTTCCATTCATAGCAACGTGTTTCATGCACATGGGTCGTGTAAAAGTAGCGCGTCTCCACTCGTTAGACTCCGCGCGAAAGCGAGTAAACATATTGCTCTTTATTTTTATTCGCAACTGCAACTACGAACCAGTATTCGGAAATCAACGCGCTACTCGTTGCTTCAGAAATCAGAAAAGTATTAAAACCTAAATGCATCTAAACAATTTAGAAGTTGGAATTCCCTGTGCTGAATAATTAAACGCTACAGAAAAATAAAAAATACCTTCGTTTACAGTAGTGTTTTTTTTTATTATAAAAGATACAAGAAAAGGCAAAAAAACAAGGGTGCAAAAGTTCGTTCAGGATTTTTGGAAACTCTTATTTTCCCGCGGAATCTCACGATTGGCAGACGAGAAACAGAGAAGCTGGAAAAGCTGGTTATGGACGGAAAGCGGAGCAGAATCTTCGAGTGGTCAAGCGACCTGACCACGATGGTCACGATTCCCGACATTGAGGGACCAATAACAACGCCGGTAATTTCTAACGCTACATTTTTCTTCGTGCTGGATTCGAAGAAAAAAAAACCACATCAAGTTGAAAGGTTGAAAAGGTAGGCTCATTTATCGGATGAGCAGGGAATTGTCGGATTGAAATATATTCGACGAAAGGGACGATAAATTTCATCGCGCGGGGCAGACTTAAAAGTGCTCTCTCGTCGCTGCTCATACGAAGCTGCATTATATCGAATTGCTGGCAAAGAGCCGTCATTGTGCGTTCTTTCAAACGTCTATTAGCCGGCGCTATTCTTTCGTTCGTACAACCGACAAAGGACGATCGACTGATAAAGCGTTTCTCGGCATTCAGAATTAATTTTCGATTTTCCTCGCGATTTTATCGCGCGATAATACGGTTTATGACGCGTAAAGTTATTGTCTCGGATTGAGCCACGAGGAACAATTACGTCTAATCGCTAGATATCAGTCGCAGCGTACGATCTAGTAATTGCTGAGACCTCAAAATAGCGGCACAGCTCTGAAGTTGGCTCTAGAACTAGACTCTTGAGAATTTCAATGGAAAAGCCTTTTTTATGAGAAAAAGATGTGCGTCATGACCAACCGACAAATTTGCAGTCCGAAATTCTTTCAGAGTGAAATTTCACTCCAAAAGACTCACCGATCGAACTGGTTTTTCCCCCGAAATTCCTCGCGTTTCGAAAGTGTCGAAGCATTTGCTTTAGCGTCGTCGTTTACCGTAAAAGATGCATAAAATCTGTCTGGGTTAAATAGCTAACTAGATTGGAACGCTAAACTGTGTTGCAGAGTAGACTTAATTGTGCGCGAACGACAGGTATGTTTGCGCGATGACGTGTTCCGCTGTACCGTCCCGCCTCCTCGCGATCTTCTCCCACTTTATCGTGCGTGTTACATACGACTCGTGTACGTGCACAAGCTTTTATGCACGAGACATACTTACATGTAAGTACGCATGTAACAGCAACGGAGGTTCTTCTTGGTTTTACCGTTAGCTTCTTCTGCCACTATGAGCGGGACTCCACTTTTGTGTTAGAGGAACGTGAAAAAACGCACGAGTTCCGAAGGGGATTAAATTCAGGAGAAAAATGGGAGGCGTGACACCAAAAAATACCCTTACCCGAAAAGATTATGCCCGGGACCGCTAATCGTAAAAAATCTTTGACTTTTTCCCGCTGATTTATTGCTTCCGATTTGGGAATTGGGATTGAAGAAATTCGATTTCTTCTTTTTTTTTTCAATGCCCGACAAAGAACGAAACGATGACAATAACGTCTTGGATATCAACAAATTTATTTTACAAGGAATTATTAATATTTAAGGATTTTAATAATAATTTTACTCGACGAATGCATGTTTAATAAAGCTAATGAATAACGATACAATCTTGATACTTTTGCGAGCATTAAAATAATATATTTCATGACTTTACTTCGCTGAATGGTGCAAAGTTTAATTTCGTTATTACAATGTTTATATACGAATATAATCCGCGATGAAATCTCAATGTCGTCAAGGAGGCCTATTGCATACGAGGTTTTTTTACTTTCCGAACCGGTTTTTTTTATTGTAAAGTTTCAGAATGTGACTAATGTCTCGAGCTCTCACAATTTCTCCATAACAATCTCCGTTTTTTCGATAAAAAGTATTATTATTAACATGCTTGAAAATAATTTTCCTTAATTGTTTATTAATTATTTTCTGAAAGCGCAAACATTTCGACGCGTATCGCCATTCAATTTCGGTACTCAAAACATTGTAATCTCAATTATTTTTTTCTTCCATTGACATTCGTGTTAAGAGTCAAAGGGCACGATAATATTCACTTGTTTAATATGCACAGTATTTCAAATTCTTTTAAAGCAACGGAGAAAAATAGAGAGATCTCGAATTCAATTTGAATAGAATGGAACGATAAAGATTTACGATGCCACACGACGGTGCACAGTGCGCGTGACTGTTTTCCACTTCTTTTCCTCTTCCTTTTTTTTCTTCATACATACTTTATGTTCCCGCATTTTTATACAATTTCTACTATACGAGAACACATAGCGCACGTGCCTACCAGTCTTCTTACGAATTCAAGGCTCCGCGCAATTGATCCAGTGATGTGACGTGGAACTTTTATTATACGAGCTGCAAGATTAATCGCCTTTTTCTCTAATCATTTCAATGCCGATGACAAATTCACGGAGACCAAATCGACGTATTCCTACGTAATTTATTTTCCCACATCCACGGCGCGACGATAAACAAATTTTTATATTGTTATGTAATTTGTTGGACGAAGTCGGGAAACGTTGAGTAATTGAAATAATCGCAACATCGGGTGAAGATTAATCACAACGCGGGACATTTTTATCGGTTCCCGAGGCTTATAATTATACGCGCTGCAACAGTTTGTTGATCATTCCACGATTTTTGCATTCCGAAAATAAATTCACGAATTCATTAGCGAACGCTTTTTTACCGCTCTATTCAACGCTCGTTTATTTCTGTGTTCGAATAATCTCTCATCATTTTTTACAACCTTGCTCGAGCATATTTTATCAGATCGAAGGATTTTTGAGATGTACTTTTACAATGACACTCGCGACCGCAAGAACTCAGAGCGCCAGTTGGTCCGGTATTATAATGGATTCAAACTAAGGGTTTGTATTGAGATATCAGTATGTCTCTGGGCACCGGTAATGGCCTATGGCTTCTCAGAACCCCGCACCTATATATCCCGAGCACCACTAACATATACGCGCAATGCACCTCCGTCGATAGATTTTGGTTCAACAGCTCCTTCAAGCACGTACAATGCACAGAAAACATCGTATTATTCGTTTCGAATGTTCCCATTTTTTAATTTCCCGCTCTTATTCAAAAACGGGGGAATCTCCGAATTCCGGAATTCAAGTCGAATTGAATTTTATCGCCTCTACAATTTTTTATTGTTCAATAGCTTTTTTACCACTTGTCATGCATTGAAATCTTCGTATTGTTCGTTTCTGATTTTCGCAGTTTTCAATTTCCCGCCCTTATTCGAAACCCGGGGAATCCCCGAATCTTGAAATCGATCGAGAATTTAATTTTCGTAATCTTAAGGAAGATCCTTAAGGAATTAATCTTAAGGAGTTAATTAGTAATGGAATTAATTAGTAATTGTAGCAGCGAAAGAACGTAAGCGTTGCCGTATTTTGTCGCAAATTATACGCTGAAATGAAATCGAAGTGTCAATTTGGGTATGTTTTCTATATCGAAATTGGAAATCTCAAAGAATACAATGTGTACTGGTTTTTCGAACGTTAAAATTGTCGAGCCATTGCAATAAAGGTTCATGAGCTTTTTAAACATAACTCTGAGATGTTTTTAAACGATTTTTATATTTACGAATGTAATTGCTCGGTGTTGACGCGTATGCCAGGAAACGACAGCCATTACATTTTTACCATTTCAAAGTCAACGTATTTCGTCAAAATAGCTCCCATGCTAATAATCATTTCCATAAAACATTAATTTCTTCAAAAAATGCATGGCAAGGGATATTTTTGGAAGTACCAGTCAAAAAGGTGAACTTCGTAGCAATATTTGCATACATTTTGCTACTTTCAAGCACTTCTTTGGAGCAGCGTTCCAACTACCTTAATAACCTCGTTGTCGATTCGAACGCGTATTTACATGCATATACGTTATAAGAGAGCAGTTTTAGTCACGTTTTCACAGCGATCAGTTCCTAGCGCGCGGTCTCGGAAAAATCCGAGATCCTTCGACTTGCTACGAAATAAATTGCGGCGCTCCTCTCTTTTTCTCTTGCCTCATCCCCAATCTATGCTCAATCTTTCCCGCATTCGCGCTCGCGTATGCGAAATACGGAGCCTCGATGTTCCGCTGAATTATACATAAGTCAGCGAGTAAAATATGCCGCGAGCGTTACACACGGCGGCGAAAAAATAAAACGCAGGGTGCAGGTACGTGCCACGTGTTGTTTCGCGGGTACACACATGCATGGATGTAGGTACACGCGCGGTGATGCATGGGTCTACGAAAAATATGTAAGCCTCGTGCTCCATCGGCGATTGAGAAAAACCGACCGAGTTTTTCGACTTTTCTCTTCGCGCGAAGACCGAAAGGTCTTCGGGTACGAATCAGAAATAAGCATTTCGAAGTTCCGGCTTTCCAATGAGGGCGAGAAATGTGAAAAGATTACGAAGATTTCGATGTATTGCGAGTGATGCATGGGCTTCTTCCGAATCAAGTCACGTATTAAACGTTATTATTATAAATGAAGAACAAATTGTTCGAAGATACGTATACGCGTTTGCAGAAATTTAATGTAGCAATTTATCACTGTCAGGCTTGACGCTAAAATACAAGTATCTCAGAGCAGCAGCCTCGTGTGCAATAAATAATTATGAATAAGCGAGTCCTAAGGACGATATTACGAAAAGAGCGAAGCGTCGTACCTTAATAATTTATTTTTCACCTATTATTGTGCAATTATTTGACAGCGGAGAAGAACTCAAAGCTATAATTGATGTTGATCCAAAAAGAAACGGGATCCTTGACGAAGATTAACGATTTCGAAGGACGCGAGGTCTTTTCAATTCAATTTTTTGCGCGAAACATTAGTTGTTGAAAAATTCGGCGTGCCAAATGAATAAAATTAATGAGGAAGAAACGGACAAGCCCGAGAAATCTTGAGCAATGTCGTGTAACTGGAGACAGTTTCTTCCGATCGAGCGTCTTTGTCTCGGCGAGTCTCTCCTTCTCTTGGCTGGAGAACGGTGCGCCTTCATCAAGGTCAGCTACATGTCGGATTTTCCAAATCGTGGTCCTACGGGCGGTCGACTTCCTATACTCGTCCTTGTCTAATTCTTGACGTCAGCGGAGCCCAAGAGTGAGAGGCTCGACCGCCGGTGGAAGGGTGAACATAACCGAAGGAGAAAGGTGCGCAAGATAAAAATAAGCACAAAACGAACGGCAAGAATAAAAAGTGAGAAGTGTATCTCCTCCCGATCACCCATTGCTCGCGGTAAACAAAAGTTGCCAAGAAAATTGTATCACTTTTTTCCTTTCCATTACGAAAATTGAGTTTTGAGTACATTCTAATAAATTACATTTTGAAATTTTTGAATTTCTTGGAGCAATTTCCCTCTTTCACGAAAAATGGAAAATTAAGATTTCCACGTTTCCTCCGCGATTTCAATCTTCGAAGTTTATTTCGAAATCGTCGAGGATGGAACTCACGGATCGCGCGTTCGTACATGCCAGAGCTCAATTGAATCGTTCGATTATGCAAACGCGGATTTTACGCCATTACTCCGGCGTCTCTGGATGCATCGACAATGGAATAATTGTGCGCGAGATTTCGAACTTCGCGGCATCTGCGCTTGTTTCCCCACCGACCAATCGACTCGCTCGTTTCTTTTTCGAGAAATGCGCATCCCTCGCACTTCCGCAATCCTGCCTCGTGATTTCGATTTATTAAAAACAACCCGCTGTTGTTTCTTCATTCCCTCGTTGCAAAAGTCCTTCAAAATAACATTTCGCGTTATTCGATTCAAGAATTTTTATCTTTAGACTGGAATTCCAGGTTGCTTTTCCAGGAGTCATTCAATTTCGACCATTCTTGGACTGAAATGCCACTACGAATGAGTAAAATTTCACTCCAAAAGATTTATCGTACAGCTCCCACATTTGTAAGTGTCGTGTAGAAGTCCAAGGTAGAAATAAGGCAGAACGAAATGCAAATCGATAATATAAGTAACATATGTACTGACGGATGCATATAGATAGGACGAAATTTCAGACTGTTCGTAGGATCGAGATCGCATGACAAAGATAGCGATAGCCAATGCTGTCCACCTCAGGACCGGCGTCCGGTAATCGTAACGCGACTTTATTACACCGAACAATCTCACCAGGACTGCATTTCCTACAGCGTAGGCGACGCTTTTTTGTCATCCCAGCGCTTAGCATTTGTATGCACGCTCTTCTAACGATTTCATAGATGCTGCGCTCTTGAATAATGACACATTGTACGACTTTCGAGTTGAAGAAAGTAAGAAAAATTAAAATTGCATGAGATATCGGCTTATTTCCGAAGTACAATTTCTGGTCTCGTACGTTTATTTATTCACGAGGTCATGTTTTATTGATTATTTTTTACGGAGTAAAGATTTTAAACATTGTTTGAACGGTTTACAATTTTGAAGATTAACGGTTATTGGATGATTGGATTCAATTTTCATAGTGTTTTTAGATTGATGATAAAACAGCGTTGTTGTTCCGCGAAAACACGGCCATCCTTGAAACAAATGGCGTAATTTATTGTCAATAAAAAGTTATGTCAAATCGCAAATGTTTCGACGAATTCTTATCTGTCATCTTGGGTTTTTTATCAGCCACTTGGCAACTGGACTAACGACGAGTAACGCGTTACCAAAGCTTTTAACTTGGTATTGGGAGTTTCAAAATTTAATGCTCGTTATTGATGAAAAATAAAAAAAGTTGCAGGAAAATCAGAGTAGGACAAAAAAATTTACGATGGTTGAAATAAGAATTTTTTAAGTAGTACAAAAAAGCATATTATTAATTTTCCAAGCGGAAAACAAAAATTGAACGAAAAATTCAATATTTTATGAATTCTTTAACGTGGAAAATTTTTCTTGTATAATCCGATTTAATTAAAAAAATTGCCGTCCCTTGCATTGTTATTTCACATGTACAATGTAGAATGAATAACTTTTTCATATGGGGCGTTCCACGCCAAGTCGGCCACTTTTTTAGGTGACCCCTTTTGATTTGGCTAAAAATTTTATATGTTATAGAGCCCAACAAAAGACGTATTCATGATTTTTTTTAAATTTTTTCGGTGACTTTCTTAAAATATAAGTTTTTATCGAAAAACTAGGTTTTTTTTGAAACGCTCATAACTTTTCGAAAAATCCACCAAATGAGTCGTTTCTTTTCCTAAATTGCTTGTTTTCGAATGCTTTTCGAATTGAAATTTTCTTTTAATCTACAAATCTTAGTTTTAGCCTTCATTTTTTTTTTTTAGTTCAAAGCAAAAATCTTTTTTTTTCGAGATGTTTGCCATTTTTGATTTTTTTAAAAAAATTCCTCAAGAAACTTTCATCAATTTAAAAATTTTCGAAGTTGGCTTTAGCGTGGGCAGAAAGTGATTTCTAATTTTTTTTCAATTTTACAAATTTTTGTTTTTCTTATATTGCATGTTTAGACTCGATTTTACTTTAAAACACTTTTAAATATTCCTTTTTTCGACTCCTTAAACTCTTTAATATCTCTACATTGAAATCACACTCTTCTTTCATAATTTTTTAAGTAAAATAATTTAATTATCAAAAAAATAAAAATACAATTAACTCAAAACAAATGCACGTCAACATGCGGATGCATGCAGTAATAAAATTGAATTATTTTACTAAAAAAAATATGAAAAAAGAGTGTGATTTCAATGTCAAGATGTTAGAGAGTTTAACGAGTCAAAAAAAGGAATATTTGAAAATGTTTTAGAGTAGAATTAAGTCCAAACATACAATATAAGGAAAAAAAATGTTGTAAAATGGGAAAAAAATTAGAAATTACTTTCTGCCCACGCTAATGCCAAATTCAAAAATCTTCAAATTGATGAAAGTTTCTTTAGGAATTTTTAAAAAAAAATCAAAAATGGCAAACATCTCGAAAAAAAAATTTTTTTGCTTCGAACTAAAAAAAAATGGAGGCTACAACTAAGATTTGTAGATTGAAAGAAAATTTCAAATTGAAAAGCATTCGAAAACAAGCAATTTAGGAAAAGAAACGACTCATTTGGTGGATTTTTCGAAAAGTTATGAGTGTTTCAAAAAAAAACCT
>JABFQM010003778.1:0-10919 GCA_022816865.1 Zelostemma sp. ZL-2020
TTCATATCCGTCAAGTATAAAAAAAAACGTCCATTTCTTTATATATTTTTTCTTGAATTTTATGTCGTAATTTGACGTTTTCCCATAAGAACGCGTGTAAAAAAGTGCTAATTTTAATGTGTTATAATTTTTGAACTTGTTGACCAATCGGCTTCAAATTTTTCACAGAGCTTTAGTATAACAAAAACATCTATTCATTAGAATTGCAACAATTTTCTCCATTTTTCATGTCTCTCCAGTTCAACCTTAAGTATCAAGTATTTATTCCGTTTCCATGCAGATACCGCTAAAGTCGAGTAACGCCGAAAAGTTTAGCCTCAATTCGCAGCATCTCCCTGACTGAGAGAAATCAGACAGCCAACCAGCGACGTCAGACAGCCAACTAGCGACGTCAGAGAGCAGCTACGTGCCGGGTTTTCTCGTAGGCGTTCGTACATTTGCAGTCGGGTGAACCGGAAGATAAATTTTGGCTTCGGCAAGCACAATGAAACTTTCGCGTTAATCGGGGGAGCCCGGGGAGACTGAAGGGAGGGTGAGGCGTCCATTAATAAATGATACGTTAAGAGCACAACTTATTAAGAGGCGTAGCGCGTTTCTGCATACTCAACAACGAGCGCATAAACTCCCGGATTAAAGTTTCACCGCGCTAACCAAGAAAATAATATTCCTCGTTCGGCGAGGGCTCGTTGCTTAAGAACCTCGGTCTTTCTAAGGATCCCCTTTACTCGGCCAAACTGATTTATCGGACTTTACTCACTTATTCCTTCTGATCTCGTATATCCACCAATGCTTCCAATTCTAGACTTTTTTGCATTTTTACGGATCTTATTTTTCATTTTCCTGCTTTTTTCACCCAGAGAAAAGTTTTGTCGGCCTAACACAATTTTGGTTGGTCCAGCAAAACCGGGCTAGATTGAACAAAATGTTTAATTAAATTTGACAAAATGAGCATTTTGTTAAATTCAACAAAATCTTTTCTCTGAGAGTACATAATTGAAAAACGTGTTATTAAATTATAACAGCCGATTAATTTCGCGATTAATCCATGAATTTTAAATGAATTCTTTGATTTCTTTTTCCATACTACAGTTATGATTTCAGCTGTATGAGAAAGAAGAAAAAACGTGTCGATTACTCGCAGCACAAAATCTCTCGTGAAAACGATGGTTATAACGATACGGTTGTAATTAACCTTCAATGCCGGATAACCAATCTCTGCATTTACGTGAGTGAAAGAAAAAAATGCCATGTGTACAAACTTCGCAAACAGTTCGATCAAAGAAACGATGGAAAATTCAATTCGTTCCATGCTCGAATTTGTTTTCAATAATTTTTTGACGCTTCAATTTTTTAGCGACTTTTCATCAACAACATTAATAGCAGTTTCAAAGCGAAAATTACCTTACAGCAAATTAACAACACTTCCGCTACGGTCCCCTCGACGAATGTCGAGAAATGCATTTAATTTTCGTTCGAAATGTAATTTTCCTACAAGTACTTTGCTCGTAGAGATCTCGGTATTGAATTAGATTACATGAAACTTTGAATACGTTCGAGACGAATGAAAAAAAAGGAGGAATACAAGTGTAATTGGCATTCTTACGCATCGGGAAACAGTATAAATTTAATGCTTCTCCTCTTACAGAGGGAATTATATTATATTCATCCGATTTACACATTTCACTGAATGTTTGCGAGAATTTGGTTTGTTTTCACGGATCGCCGATGATGTTCCGCGCAAAATTCTGCACGACCGAGTATACCCTGCATCGCGTTGCATCGATATGCTGCCTCGGGATCGTTAGTCACTGCCATGTTTACACGCAGATTACACCTCTGGACAATGTCACCGACACAATGAGCTACATAATTAAGTACGTTTATAATAATACATGGTACATACAATTAAATAGACAATGTTACGGATGGCATTTGAATTTATGACCGACCGAGAATAGGAAATGAAATTCCGCCCTCATTCAGCATTCGACCACTTTCTTCGCTTATTTTTGCTTTCCAATAGTAGGTGAAAATTGATTTGGAAAATCAACAGTGGCTCGTCCGAAAATGCGTACTGAACATTTTTTCAAATTTCTTTGAAGCTTACTTTATCTTGTATCAATCTGATTCAAACATCCTACTCCAATTTTATATCTTATTTGATTCGTTACTTAGCATTCGGCATCGCAAACTTGGCATTTAAATTTGACAACTTTGATACGTCCTTCCATTTTGTATAGAAATAAGTAAATATGGCATCGAATGTTCTTATCTTTTCGATTAAAAATTTATGGAATCGAAAAAATATTACAACTTAAAAATGAGCCATTCAACTGGACAATTAATGCTGATTAAATTTCACGACCGATCTCTGGACAAAAGTCGGAAAAAAATAAAGAAGTTTCGAGGGCGTAAAAGAGTAAAAGTATTTAGACATCGTGGAATTAAAAATATACGATCGTGCGGAAAATGCAGCAGTAGCACGAGGGAAAAGAACTGGTAGGGCCATTTTATGATACGATGAATAGTTGCAACGAAATAACTTTTCCCAAGTATTATTCCCTCGGTGAAATGACAGAAACATTTCCGAATTGAGTAATATAAGTATCGTTCGAAAAAAAATTTACGAAATTGCGGGTGAAAGCTGAATAATGAATCAATTACGAAACTGTATTCATGGGGCAGAGTTGACGAAAAGAACTCTTGAAAAGTTCGTCCAATTAGCTTTTTTCGAATTTATGAAATACGAACGTTTATGACATGTTTTAAACTTATCACTTACTTGAAACTCATCACTTACTTCATTCATAACCTTTCAATCGATGTGGAAAACATTTTTCATCGTGAATTTTCACCTTATGTGTTTTAATTTGAAAAATGGATTAATAAACAATAATGAACATTGCATCAGACGGTTGAATATAGAAAAATGAATACTGTATTAAGAGCTCTTAAATAAAGAATAATTGACACGTTTGAAAATAGCATGAAAAGTTGGCTCGACAAATAATTTGTATTCCGTTTTAATTTTATTGCAAAGCAAATAACTTATCATTGCTGTTTTCTTGCAATAATCTAAATTATAGTACTATTTTAGCGAAAAAATGTGTTTCTGTAGTTTTCTTTTGCGAAACTATGAAAGCATGAAAAGAGAAAAGAGTATGCATGGAGAATCAAAAACTCAGTAGGGACTTTTGAAAGAACTTGAATGAAATCTCATTTCAAATATGAAATTTAGAGCAGCGCAACTCGTTATACTTGGCGACAAAATTGTTCCATATTCATTTCTGCTTCATATACATATATTATTTCAAGTGTTGATCAACTTTATTGCGTGCATCATTAAACTTCAATTCAAAAAGCATTTATCATACGGAATGCTTTTGCGATAATTGGGTAATACAATTTAATATCGAGAAAATCCACAGTATAAAAAGCGTCGGTAGTGATTGATTATTGTGTAGCATCATTATTACAACAAGTTTATTATTAATTTCTTTTAATTAGGTTTGAGTAATTAAAGTTTCTAGATAAATAATCTAGAGTACAAGGTAAAAATGTTTCACGAAAATCTGGTACAACCAGTGGCTATTAACGTTTACAGTCAAATTTCATTACGTACAAGTCTTTCCAAGCTAAATTAATTAGTCTGCTGTTATTTCTGGCAGACGAAAATACGTAAAAACTCAGTTTTGTAGGAAAAAAAATGGCTCATCACAATGGAAAATACGTAAGTGGAAAAAATTTATTGCAGCAATAAATGAAGAATGAAGAATGAGAAATGAAGAAAGTTGGCCATGTTTGCTCGATGAAAACAGTTTCCAGGAGATAGGGAGCAGAAACGTGAATCGATTCTCGTGGAAGATGCGGGTGCAATAATGTGTATTAAAACACGAGAACGGCATCGGAGGCACGGCAAATGATGCAAAGCAAAGGACTATCAAGTTTCACAAGATCGCGATAAACACATGCTTCCGTCTTGCGTTCGCGGCGCCAAGCGTTGATCGCTTCGAAGTTGAAAAATGCACGACTATTTTTCTGTGCTTTTCGCAAACAAATGCTTTGCCGTAAAAAAAACAACTCATAAACCAGTATTTTCGGTGCAGGTTCAGGAAAAAATAATGCGGTCCAAAATGCAATATATTCTCGTGAAATGAAAGACCTAAAAAAATGGATCGATGCGCATTTGTCGTCGGATAAAGCGCGCGTTATATCACTAACAGGAAACAATGTTAGTATCATTCATAGTGTTCCAAGGAAACTTGAAGGTCACTTAATACGAAAAGGCAAAAATTGTCTTGATGTTAATAAAAAGTCTAATGTAATCTATAAAATCACTTGTAATAAGTCTGATAAAACTTAAGTGGGGCAAACAAAAAAACATCTAAAAAAGAGGGTTAATGAATACATGAAAACCATCAATAGCACGTATAGTGAACCTTCAGTTATTAGTTTACATATAATTGATTCCTCTCATGATATGAACCGGGATAACGTGAGAATTTTAGACAATGAGAGCAATCTTTACAAACACTAGTTTTCAGGAATGGTTCATATTAAAAAAGAAGGGAACGATGCTCTGAATAAACAGAAAGACCTCAATAATTGGAGTGATTCTTACAACACTTTGGTCCAGTATTGTCGATGACAAATTTAATTTTCCCGCTTTCAAATTTTGTTCGACTCTATGCGATGTATAATAATTTATGACTTTCGATTTAAAATCTATAATTAAGATAAGCACGGTCTATTTCGTTCCTATGTACGCACGATTTGTTATTAGTCGCTAAATAGACTTCGACCATCAATGTGCGCGATAATATGTTCTCTAATTTCCTCGATTGCGTAATATCATGTAAAAAGTTTTAATTCCATATCCATTACTTCCAAGTTTTGGTAAACTTCGTAAAAATGAGGACTAGAAATGTATTTTTCGCTTTTGACTGTGCTTTTTATTAAAATTTTGACGATAACATAAGGTAAAATTGTTTTACTATTGATTTGAATTTTGTGATTTTACATCGTCGGTTCGTTACAAATGTTGTCTGTTATTTTTAAATTTATTCTCGATAAGAACCGCGCAATTTGAGGGTCGAAACATCGACGTAATATTAAATGAAAATTGAATGGGACAACGGATTATACAACATTTCTTTACCTATAATATCTTTTGATTGGACTAACAGCAAATAAACAACTATTGATTGCAGCGGGTACGAATTATCTGCTTCAATTCTCAATAATGAAAAGGCTGTGAAAAAGGCTATTACATTTTTGTCTTTTTCAGATGTATTATTATCAGCGAATAAAAGAGCATTGGTGAATGAACGAATCGAGCAAATTAAAATAATTGTGTCGAGATGGACAAATGGAGCGGGACATGAACTGATCGAATTGTTCATCGAAATTGCAAATTGTTTATGCATAGATTCCGAGTGTGCGGCTCAAACGCAATTAATTAAAACGATTCCCATTAGTTCCCTTTGCACGAAAAGCTATCTACTTCAACTGTGCGGAGTCATTCTTGTGTTGTGTTAATACTTGATGTTTCTGCGTAGCATTATAATAGTATTGATGCAAAACTTGCGTCATGCTTACATTATTATGCCATAATTATTATTGTTGAGAATTCACTTTGGTGTGTTTTCACAATTTGGCGTTGTTCAAAACCGTCCCCGCGTTTTATATGTAGCTAATGTACAGTGCAAATGGGTTATATCCCCAACACCAATGTTTACTCGCTGACGTTAAAAATTCATCAGCGTCGGGATTGCGAAACCGATACTTTTTAATCGTTAAAACGTGTTTTCGAACATTCGCCGGCTAGGTTTCGTGCATTTTTCATCCAAATTAATGGCAGGTTTTTACGAGGGACGGTGTTATTTGTAAAATGTTTTTGCCGAAAATACAGGAATGGTTAAAAATCGGAATACTTAATCAGCGCCGGGAGAGGATGGATTTCATTTCGTTTGATGGAAAAGGGAAAGAAATGTCCTCATCAGCAAAAATCGAAAGGAACATTACTGACAAACCCATCGAGAAAGCCATTTATTATTTTCGACGGAGTCGCAGAAGTATGTTTTCCACGCGGAACTCTGAAATACTGCCGAAGCGAAACTAAAGTCGATTTATTGGCGATTCAGCGATAAAACTGTCGAGGGCTAATACATCAAATTATTTACCCAGGGAATTCAAATACAAGAAATTCGCGCAAAGATACTTGGACGAGAAGGAAAGGTTGGCGAAGAGTTTGCGAATAAAAACTTTGTTTATATCCCCAGAAAAACGCGGCTTTCGTAAAGCGCAAAGTTCGCCTATTGAAAATTTTTCGAGGACCGTCTTCGGCTTTGCATTGAAAAACGCGGGCCGATCTCTCGTGTATTGCGAAAGTTTGAGGCCACAAAACTGCCGGGGAGTTTTACTTTTTTTACATTCATCGAGGAACAATATTTGCATACAAATTTTCCTAATCAACATCTTGGCAAAGTTTTCCTTTCCGAAATTTTTGAAATTCTACGCTCTTTAATTTTTTCTAAATTCTATGAAACATTTCATATTCTATTTTATGATCGTGTAGTATATAGTATGTATAATCTTTAGTCGAGTATACAATATTTTGAGCCAGAAACTTGAAGAAATAGTAATTATAGAATATAATATGAATGAATTATTGTTAATGAGATGAAATATCGTAAAAATATCAATTGTACTATGTAGTGCTTGTTATGTTATTCAAATATTGGGTACTTAAAAATGGGGTAACTTGGGGCAGTTTAAATTTTATATAATTCAATTTACACAATATGTAAAGCACACGAGCTTGTGTATCGGATGTAAATGACGGTTATCTAGGTTATCGCGAATGCTGGGTAAATGATGGGACACAAATTATTAGAGTCGGTACATCATACATCTATTATAAGAAAGTTATTATACCTAACTTGTGATGCATTCCCATTTTGATAAAAAGTGCGAATATTATAGAAAACCAATACTGGGAAGTAATAATAATTTGATTCCCGGTTAAACCATTTTGTTCAATACATGTAATATAAGTTTTATCACTTTTTTCCATGTAGTTTGTTCGAAAAATTGTCAGCAAAGTTCATAAACGAATAAAACAAAATAAATAATACTCAATAATTTTATTACATCAAATATAATTCCTCACATTTTTAAGGCATCTTAAAAATGATTAAAAAGTGTGATTCAAGCAGGTTTTGCGTGCAGAAATTAATTCTCGGCTCATAATT
The DNA here is from genome assembly GCA_022816865.1 of Zelostemma sp. ZL-2020. Classification (NCBI taxonomy): domain Eukaryota; kingdom Metazoa; phylum Arthropoda; class Insecta; order Hymenoptera; family Platygastridae; genus Zelostemma; species Zelostemma sp. ZL-2020. Next base: position 7,254 of record JABFQM010003778.1, read on the forward strand.
CGAATTAGAAAGTGCCTGAGGCTAACCCGAACATAACCTTTATGATGTTAATTAATACACGCGGTAATGAAACAATGCTGAAAAATTATCGAAAGTAAATATGACTAGTAGTAGAAATAATGTTAATGTTTAACAGTCTCTTTTCAGGAATACTAAAGTTTTCAGTTTTTGCTGATTCTAAAACTAATACAAAAGTTGCAAAGAGCCTAGTTCACCTGTATGGACTGTTGAATTCATAATCGCACAATCCGAGCAATCGCTAAAATAATGTGTAAAAAAAAACAAACGTTAAATAGTCCTAAGGTACCGAATCTGCAAGTATCAGAAACTTGGTAAACAAATTATGTATGAACCGAATTCGAAAGAATTGTAATATTTGTAAATGTATGATTAAAATTGAAAACAAGACTATATTTATAAAGATTTAAAAACACAAATTAATCAAGCCCACATAGCAACAATTTGAATTGCAATGCGCAATTAAAATGTCCAACTTTCGTTCGTAACTTGGAAGCAATCATCTCGCTATTGGCAATTATTGGGTTCGTTATCGAAGGAAAAAGTCGTCTTTGAATCATCAAAACTCACCTTGAGAGGGAATATCGTTTCAAGAAAATACTGAAAGCTTTGAAAAGCCGGAAGAACTAACGAAGCGTCTCACAGTACGGAGCGAGCGACGTATCAGACACGCGCGCGCGCGGCGATAAAATAGAATGCCGGTCACCCGAGACCCCGAGACCCGTTTCACTCGTACCACCTGTCCCGCAGCGCGTCCAACGTGCTAGTGAGTCGAAACCGAGTGCCGCCGCGCGCGGCGACTGGCGAGTCGGGCGCGTATCGAGGAAGCGGCATGCTTGTGCGCGTGGTAGGGCGGCGCGACACCGCGGGCGAAACAGGCTCGGCTTTCCAGCGGGACCCTGTGATAGATCGACCCCGCGTAGGTCGATTCGACGGCCGCGGCGTCGAGCGAACGCGAATGACGCGCGCTCCCAAGCAATGACAAAGTTCAAGCAGTGACTCCCAGTTGCTATTATTATAATATTATGTCGGGGTGAAGCGAGCAGTTATCGAGTAGATAAGCACTTATCAGGCCCTGTCAATGTAACGCTAGAGAATGGAAACTTGTCTGTTTTATCGAAGATCATTGAAGAACATTGAGTTGGGGGGGTTGAACATTGAGTTGGGGGGGTTTTCGTCGACGAATATTTTTGGCTTTAAACAATAATACCACCTTGTCGTGAAAAATACGGCAAATTTATGAAAGCTGGCTCCGAACAAATTTTAATAACCCATTTATTCGGCGAAAATATTTCACTCTGGTCATAACAACGTTTACGGCGAGCACTTTTTACTTTCTCCTTTACGCAGTCTCAACGAAGTTTCATTAATGTCCTCTTTTTTGCTACTCGATAACAGAGATGAAGAGGAGCTATTGTAATTTTAATACGTCATTTCCTTCCTTTGAAAACGTTTTTATATTAAATATAATACTCACTGTATTCAAGTGTCTGGAGCACATTCGAGAATGGAGGTACTTGCAAGCATGAGGAAATTTAGTCAAAGAGGTTTGCTCTTAAAACTTTTCAGGGCCCGAGCTTTATTAAACAATCACAGAGGAGCTAAAAAAATACACAATTCTCATCTCATGTGCTTTGCTCCGCGGTACCTCAAAAACATTGTCAAGTTTCCCCCGAATGTTCATTGAGACATTTTTCATACAGATTTCGCGCGGGAAAAGTTTATTTTATGTGTCGTGGCTTGTTCCTCGCGGTGAGAATATAAATGATCTAATTTCTCGCTAGCGCCGGAGTGATTTTATTTATTGTAAGAGCACGTTTTTGAATGAAAAATTGAATTTTTGCGCGCGAAAATCATGCTGATACTTGATGCAATATTCGTCTCATGAAACTGTCGTTTACACGAACGCAACAACAGCAGCGGAAGAAGAATATTTATGCATGAATTTTGTCATGTTTTTAACGCGAAGCTTTATAAGTAAAGTAATTCAAAACGTCAGACGAAGTACACATGTAATTTGCATTTCAATTCGGCATTAAATTCGCATTGTATTTTTTTGCCCGAAAAAATGCTCTCAGCGTGTCAACAATTTCAATCTAATCTGCTTCGCGCATTTCATCTTATAAAATGTATAAAGAAATAATCTAAAAATACATTAATTAAACAAGGAATAAATAATAGTAAACAAAGAATTTCCGTTTCACAAACTCTCACATTTGTATAACAGTTTTTAAATGTTTGCGCAATCAATCGATCGATTTAGCCATTGGCAACGAGGAAGAAAAACATACAAAACTGCATGTCTTGCAGTTTACAAAATTATCAGTTGGAAGTGAAATCTTTGTGTACAATCAGTTTTGGTGATTCATTATATTGTACTCTGGACTGCATGCAACTGCGAGCTGGGCATTAAACAATTGCGCTTTTGTAGCCGGCAACAAAATAAATGTAATGTGAAAAGAGCAGCTATATAGTGTTTGATAGAACAGAAGAACTAAATAAGTTGGGAGCCACTGTCGCACGGTCGAGCCCCCAAATATGTGCCGAGTGGCATCAACGGATTGGCCAAAGCGACTCGTCGACCGATATTATACACGCTCACAGGCAGCATTCCACAGAAATTTCGAGATACGATTTATCGATGTTTGGGATAAATCATCAAATAAACACTAGCCTGCTTGCTTACTTGCTTGCTTGCTTGCTTTCTTTTTAAAAAACGCTCGGAAAGTTGCGAACCATGCAGAGAATGTTAATCAAGAATTACGTTAAATTCCTGTTTTTTATTCAGGTTTTGATTATTGCAGGAAGAAATCTTCATAATGGTCTTTCCATATTATCAAACAATACACAGTTTTTCGCATTTTTTCAAGAGCTGTAACGCAATGAATTTGACGTGTCATTCATGTGTTCTTGAATTGCAGAAAATGGTTTTTGAAACAATTTTCTGTTGACCCTTGCAGTATGAAGGAATCGGGGAAATTCGAAAAAACGTTGGAAAGTCGATCACTCGCACCACTTTTTTCATGTATTATTTTATTTTCTCAAGCTTTCGGCCTACAATTTCGGCCCCATTCAGGCGCATTTTGAAATTTATTTGAAATTTATTTCAAATTCACGTCGGAATGCATCCCCTACTGTCAAAAAGGGATCGTCAAAACCTTGTAGATTATCCAAGTTTTCTCCTCTTTTTTTGGAAAAAATTACCGCGCTTGTGACTTGGAATGAAAGTTCGGACGGAAACTTTTCGTGACAACTCGAGACCCCCCAATGAGCCCATGTTAAACGGATTTTCATTTTTCGTCTATTTTTCCGAACTTAATATATGTTTTTAATGCTCCAATATATTCGTATTTTCGAATGAAAGTTTCATTTTTCCATTTTCTCGTCTACACGGAGAAAAAACTTATATGAAAAATTATTATAGTTCCAGCAAAAATTACTACACCATTGGGTAGCCCCAACATATCCCCATTTTCTGTCGATATTTCCTTTAACTTTCCCAAAAAAATACTTGAAGTTTGAAGTATTTTTACTATACCACCATTACATTTTCTCTAATATCACAAACTAATAAATTAGAAAGTTACAGGAAATATCGACAGAAAATGGAGGATATGATTGGGCTACCCAATGGTGTAGTAATTTTTG
>JABFQM010003779.1:0-10917 GCA_022816865.1 Zelostemma sp. ZL-2020
TCAGTTCAAAAGTGAATTAGCATTTGGGCCAAACCGACAGTTTCCTGCACGCGAAAAAAAGTCTCCGAGCATGGGAATACTATCGAAATCATTAACATGCGCGGCGTTTATTCGCCCAAGTTCTTACCGAAAGTAAAGATCGGTTTCATTGACGTAAAAATCGGAGCCCACTCGTTCGCGATCGATGCATTTCGGCAAATCGGCATGATAAATCAGTAAACGTGGGCGAATCGTCGGGAAAAGAGGGAGGACTCGCGATGAATCGAGTAGGAGAAACGGAATAGAGGGGAGAAACGCCGGCGAAGAGAGAGGGACAGAGCCTTGAGAGGAGAAGGCCTGACCACCTTTTGAGGGTTTTTCGTGCCATTCGCTTCAGCCCGAGTGTCAGAGCGTTTTGTCAGATTTCTTCTTCTTCCTCGCAGTCACGATTCGCTCGGTGACAGATACGGGACGCGTCGCTGACTTTTTTCTCGTTTCTTCTGCTTTCTCAAATGTCACACGTGTTGCGAAAGATCAACGAAGGCTCCATCCAGACAATGTAGTGAGTTGAAAATGTTTTGTTACTTTGATAATTAATCGAGTGCGCGAAAAAAGGGGTGGGGGGGCGGAGGGGGTGAGGGGGGGAGACACGAACCGAGTTAAAGATAGGAAGTGTTAATTCGCAAAGTACCGTAAATTTTTCTTGAATTGTAACGAAAAAACGATTTTTTACTTTGTCAGTCTTGCACGATTATTCGTGAAGATAAATCTGGCGATAAGGACCAGGCGGTCGAACGTAGACCAGCGATAACCTCGACCTTGTTGAACATCGAACTTCTCGAATTTCGATCGTGAAACATTTTATCTCGGGCTCCCTTGTTACGCGCCAATTTTTCATCGCAGCGAGTTTCTCAACTCGAAAAATCATCGTATTTCTTTTCGTCTTTCTATCCCGTCGCATCTTCTAGCGATCGTGAGAAAAACTTATCAGCGCGAGGATACAGATAGTATTCCAACTCGGGATATTAACCCCGCTGGTATGCTGGGGATATTACATTTCGCGAGGCCCGCACTTTACCTTGATTTTCGTATGGAATGCGCGCCGAGAAACGCGACGATTTTCGGCTCATTTTTCCCTCGTGATTCACGGCATTTTTTTTTTCGAAAAATACGCGTACCGTTTTGGAATAAAATTGTCAGCTTAACAAAGAGAAATCTTGCGGTCAACTTGAGAGGATAAATAATTCTAAGGGAGACTACAGTTCGTAGAAGAAATACGAGCCATGCTTGTATTGAGTTCCCTCTCAATTATACAACAAACATGCGTCTCGGTTCAAAATACGCGACTCTTGATTCCCGCTAATACTAATCGTATCCGGTATCGTTCCCGCGCGGAATTCAGCTCGCGAATTTTGTCTTTTCGATCATCATTGCCGGTTGAACATTTTTTTGTACATTCCTGAGTGGAAAAACCTGTTAGAAACTTGGGTCTTCGTCGTCGCCGTAGGTCAAAGTATGCTGGATTCCAGAATTCTTTTTTTTTCTCCACTTTTTCATCGAGTGGACACGCGAACGAGTTCACTGCGATTAGATACACGTTCGAACGGCACTTAAGCCCTTCCGACTTCCGTCTCCAGTGTCCGGCGCGACACGAGAGACACATCCGAGACAACGAAAACCGCTATTTCATTCACGAGCGCGCTCGCGCCGATAAGACGTGCCATTTTCATTCGATACCAAGATCTCAGGTTTCACGTTAACAATTCCATTCAGGACGGCCAATAAAAATTTCCATTCGAATTTCAGTGGCCGCGAATGCCTATTCTTTCGGCGAAATCGGCGGTATTTTTTTACGCGTGGAAAAATTGAGAATCGTTAAGACAAAGAAAAGAGGAATTTATTTGCGCCGCGAGATACCAACGGCGGTTCGTGCTTGCAGGAAAACAATAAACAATTTCAAGAGGCACGTTTTTCTTCTTGGACGCTTGGACGTGTCACTTCAGCAGCGTTCAACTTTTCTGCTTCGAACAAAGCTGACGCATTAATATGTAACTTCGAAAATTATGATTTTACGAGTCTTGCGTCACCAAGATTCCCAATAAATAATACATATGATTGTAGGTCGAGTTTGTTCTCGCTTCGATTATGAACTTAATGATCACTTTAAACATCATCGATACACATTATTTCGCAGTTCTTTATTTGGGAAAATACGGCGACGTAGAACAAATAAAATTTAGGTCACGATACTACGCGCTCGTGATTCGATCGACGAATTCTTGACAATCGTTGAAAAAATGGTAGATGCACGCGTCTGTCGACCTCTCCGAGGCACGTTTTAATACAATGGCACGTGCTTACTTATACCTCAAGATCGCCCAAGGCCGAATTCATATTGCCATCTTCTTAAATGCGTTTATTTTACGCTTAAAAGCTTCTAAAAAACATTTTTGAATCCTCGTCGTAATGATCAAATATCATTCCTGCGACTCGAAACAATATATAAAACAATCCGGCTCGAAACGAAATCCATCCACTCAAAATATAAAGAATCAACAGCGATCGAATACAAAAAGAAATGCCCTCGTATTTCGATGCCTGGCACTGTCAATATTTATTTAATCCTTTGGTTGTAACTTCATCCGCTCGTGTGAATTGTTTCGCCCAGTCGATGTGAGAAAAAAAGAAGAGAAAACAGGCAGAGACGGCGCCGGAATTTTCGCTAATAAATCGTGCAGTCGCGCATTTCCGCGATGAGATAGAAAGCCGGGGAATAATGCCAGGTAGGAAACACCGTAATCCGTTGGCGCCCCCATGACAGTGGGCCGCGTCGGCATGGTCTGAGTGGCTAAATGGCTCCCGGTGAATGGTAATCATAATGGATTAGTTGTGTCGGCCTGTCGAGAATGCCCAACCTGGGGGACCGAATGCCCCGACCCAGGCACGCGCCCGCATCGGTGGTCAGATCCGTAATTCCGGTTTCTTGCGGGGGTTACTTCCGCCAACGCCAACTGCACGCAAAGCACTCGAAATAACGAAGAATTACGTAAATCGAAAAACGGAAAACAATGAGTTTGTTCCCCTCGCGGACATTAAACCCGCGAAAGTTGCGCAAGTACGAAAAGGAGGTTACAATTAATTTAATAATCGTTAACTGATTTCCGCAAATCGAACGATTCGTTTAATTCTCGGCTTCCGAGGCTCGTAATGACTGGCCTTATTAATGAGGCGATAAGAAGCGTGTAATTCGGGGATTTGAGAGAATTTCTATTTTTAAGTCTGGTGGAAATGTGTGAAAAGCGAGGGAGCATCGAAAGGTCCCGTGAGTAGAGGCGTGTCTTTTTGGCTGGCGGAGCATCTGTTGAATTGCGTTCGAGCAGCGATCGTTATTCGCGATTCGTAACGCTCTCTTTTTTTGACGACATTAACCCCGACGTTTCTCGTGTTGCAGTACGGCTCTGTATCGCTCGTCGATGAACGCGGTTGGCAGCATCGCCGGCGTAACCGGATCCACCGGCTACGCTATGCCGTACATTTCCAACAGTCCCACGGAACTCACTGCTTCCCCCCAGCAAATCTGGTCTTCTCAGGGTAAGCGATTTTCTTTTTTTTTCCTTCGCATTTTTCGAACGGGATTAATTGGAAATTTCTGGAAGGAAATTCTGGATTTTTCGTACCGCAAATGTTGTTTTTAATTTTTTTTGGATTGATTATTTTAGCAGACAACGCGAGAAGAATAAAGTGTCGAGGAAAAGAGTCTCATTTTGTTCAGGCCGCTTTTAATGTTGTTTTATTTTGAGCTTTTTTACTCGATTTAAGTTTATTATTTCAATTACTTTCGGTTTTGTGATTCGAGTTTCCTTATTCCCTTATCTGTAAATATTTGTAATCATTAAAATTTTTTATTTCGATTTAAAAACGTTTCAAAATCGATACAAGTTCAAAAAATCGATGATTATTGTTCGAGAAAACGATAAAACTTTGCTGGAATTTTATAGACATTAAGAGACGGTTTTGTCTACGTAGAAATATTACTTGAAAGTTATCAATTTTTATTTATAATTGAGTTGATAATTCGAAATTGATTACAAATGTCGAGGAAAGAAGATAAAGAACGAAATATTGGAACATTCCGATATCATTCCACTTTTGACATTAAAAAATATTTCTTTCCCCACTAAAATAAAAGGTTCAAAACTGATGAAAAAAACCACATAAAATCATTTTTCATTTTTTCAAACACGTGCAAAATAATCACGGGAAAAACCAGTAAAAATTGCTCACCAGCTTCATTTCAATAACCTTTTTTCCCCGTAGTAACTTGTTCAAATTCTTTCTTCAGCGTCGAAATTATAACGACTGTCTCACAACACCCAGAGTGCTTTCCCCGAGACGAGGCGCAATTTCCTTTTGTTTTCGCCGCCCAACTTTCCTACCTATTTTCCCAAATTCACGGCATTCCTGCCCGAACAGTTTTGGAGGACGCCGAACGGCCTTGAGACAAATAAGCTGTTATAGTTTCAGGTCTGAGCTCGGCCATTCCAAGCATATCCGAGGACTATGTCAGCAGTAAATCGTCGGTGACTCATCAGTCTCTACCTGCGTTTTCGCAACCCTTCGGAGGCCGGGCAGCATTTAGAACCCCCTACAGCCCTCCTTATTCCTCTCAACCAACGAGCACCGCGAACGACGTCGTGTCCTGGTCTTATGCGCCAAACAACGAAATCAGCGGGCCTTATAGCGGCTCTTTGTCATCACGGCGACAGACCACCAATACTTCGAGCGTCACCGCTCAACACCAGCTAAGCGCATCGGCCAGTCTCACAGCCAGTAAGTCGCTATTCATTTTTTTCCACCGTTTTTTGCTTCCAACGTTCGGGAAAATCCACGATTCCGACGAAGAAAGGAACGAAAGAATTTCGCGTCGCTTCGGAACGCACGAAACATTCCTTGATTAAGCACGTAAAACGAGTTTTCGACGCATTTTCTTACACGCTCGCGATTAGCTGCGATGATACCGTAAACACGGAAGCGGAGTATTTTTTTTCTTCTTCGTAAAGCGAGTGATTCGAGGGAAAAAAGAATACGAGCGTTGAAAAATGTCTGGCGCTCTATTTTCACGTGATCCGCTGAGGCGCGTGTGGAAATTGTCAAACGAAATTGGTGGGCGTATTGCGGGCCCTTTTTGAACGATTGAGTCAGTGCAGACGCGTTTTATTAACTCGGCTGCGGTTTCGTATGAGAAACAAGCGAAACACGTTTTTTCCATTTACAATAAAATTTCTTTCTCGTCTAGGCGCTTTCTTTTTTTTTTCGGGGATAAAGAAACGTGGAAAGTTTATTGAATAAAGATCTAATCGCGACGCGCGGCACAGATCACAAGAATCATTGATACGACCCTGACCTAGGCAGTGCGTGTAGGTGTAATCAAGTTGTGTCTACATGCGATACCGAGGTGATAGGGCCATATCTATTAGCGCACTTGCACGATAATTTCGGTATTTTCACCAAGTACGAATATCTAATCGCGCACGATACGACGTCAGTTTACCGAATACTAATAGATTCTACTTTCCGATGTCACGGCTTTTCTATAATCTATTCCTCGGTTCTGTTGTCTCGTAAAAAACAACCTTTCGTTCAATTGATTGATAAGAACGCCGTTGAATAAATTCATCTCGCGCTACAAAGTTGCGCGAGCAAATATTCGAGGAACGAATTTTTGCCACGGCTTTTAATCGCCGCGTATTTTTGCAACGAGAAACGCCGGGTTCGTCAACGCGAAATCTTTATCGGCGACCTTCGGGCCTTCGAAGACTTTTCATAATTAAGAAGCTTTCGCCGATAAGCGAGAGCGCGCGATAAAGAGCGCGAATTCGCAATTTCGGTGCCCCAGATGGCAATTGCGGTCACGGGGTCAAAAACGAATCGTTACGTCTCGTGTTTTCTCGTGATAAAGAGCGACGCTCGGCATTTTTTTAACGCGACGTCCACATTTTATTGGCGTCGAGACAAAAACCGCTCGACGCTAAAATAGCTCCTTAATTTAACCACCAGATAACTTCTGGGCAACGTAGTCCAGAATGCACTTTACACCCTCGTACGGTTCCCATGCTCGAGTCAAGTGCTCGTGTTTTTATAGAATCGCTCGTCCTTTTTTTTTTAACCAGGCAAAAATGGGGTTTAGAAATTTCCTTATTGACTCGTAACAATTTGCTATGGCTTTTAATGGTGATCAACGAATTTAATTTTCATTTCATTTTTTTAACGTTTGCACGCTTCGTCATTGTCTTTTCGTGATATTTTTACGTCTCGGAATGATTTATAGAAGGGCGCGCAACAAAGAGGGATAAATTTTGTGAGCTCGAGTGGTACTTTGGTCTTTGGATCTGCCTTTTGACATAGACCGCAGTTCTTGAGTGCTTTGCCGGTGGAAATTTCAAGTTTAGCTTGTACCAGACGCTTCTAAGACACGTGCATTGAAAACAAACTTTGCTAGAAAAGACTAGGAGGTTTGACCCAGTTTTTAAAAGGCTGCAATGTTAAAAAGTTATGAATGTTTCCTTGGAACTTCGATATTGAGCTTTTTTTCTTTTGATTTTTATCAAACAGTCGACCGGAAATTTATAAATTCACGCTTCCCATGAGGTCGAATTTCTCGAAAAGTTGTTTTGTTTTATTCCATAACAACGATTTTACAAATGTTTCGGTGTCGGAATGAATGAAACGGTTTATGAATATCAAATTAAAGTTACTCGGAAAATCATTCTGTAAGATGAGGAACTGAACAATTTTATTTTCCTTTGTTAATAGGTTCGAAATAAACATTAAGATAATAAATTGTGAACGTCGTAATATCAATATCGGGTCAAAAAACTCTATTCAGAACACACCTTTATTTCACAAGATACCATTTTTTCCAATAAATCGATAATTTTTAATGAGTTTATAGCCGAGCAGAGGAAATAATTAAAATGCAATAACTTTGAATAACCTTCACAAACAAATTCGTTCTCAACCAATAAAATGATCCGTGAAAATGAGAAAAATCGTCGTTATTTCGCGGTTGCGAAAAATTTAAAAGCCACGAAAAGTTCTTTCTTTTATCAATCATTTTTCAATAACATTTCCGCGCGTCAATATTTTCCGTAAACGATAGAATTTTTTCCGCAAACGAATGACGAGTGAAAATACGGCGAAGCGAAAGAGAAGGCTGTGTCAAAGAGTTCATTGCATCCGCAGCGTTGTGTTCCACATTCCAGCTTCCCGTAGGCACGGTAGTCACCGACGGGGCCATAATATGAGCCCATAGCCGATAGCGTCGTCGACGCGTCCGTAACGCAGATGACCCACGTCAGCACTCTCGTCTTGCTTATATAATATCCGGTTGCCATCCAGTGCGAACTCCGTCAACCGATTTCTTCTGCGTTCCATGACCTCTCAGTCTCATCTCGAGCGAAACGCGAGCCTTTGGGATAGTCCTCAGCCATCGACGATCCAATTACAGTTGCGTTGCAGAAATGCATATTTATTATCTTTCCCGTCTCGTACCGAGCGCTGCAATTCGCTCCGGGGTCAAAAGCGGTCGCGTGGAATCGAAACTTTCGCGTCCAAATGAATTTCGAGCGCGGGAAATATTGCTTTTCGCGTCTCTCCCGCTGGTTTAATTGCCAGCAATCAGCGGAAGTCGCGATAACGCCGTATCCGTGGTTCTTTACGTTCCGCGAAGTAAAGGATGACAAAGTGGATCGCTCGGGAAGTTTTTCGAAGGATTTAACGAAACGATCCGACCGGGGACAAAACATTGTACGCAAATGTTATATGCGACATAAACTATTTTCAGTTTCACACTCGTTTTTGCTATTATTTTCGAAACAACATTTTTTATGTGTAAATAGACTCTACATCATATTTGCGCAACGTTCAAAAAAGTCAAGCGCGCGATTACGCAAGACGTTTTCCTTGTCTTTTATCCTTTTGTGCAAACACGCACTCGCTTTATATTCATGCGCTGCTATTGCAGTCGAAACCTACGTACACGGATGGTTACGCAAATTTAGAATCTTTTTTTCGGTTTTCAATCGAAGGAATTGATCGATCGACGGGTGGAATTTTTTTCGTAACACTGGAACACATGTAGTTTACGAGCCGTTAAAAATACACGATCGTTACGAAATCATTCCAAGTTAACGAGTTGAACATTTTTACCGTTTCACGCTGCGCGGAAGAAATTGTTCCACTTACGATTACCATTTTTGTAGTGTCAAATAACTTTTGGAAAAAATCGTGGTTCTAGTTAACAATTTTTTTTCTTCGCCGACGAATTCTCCATGCTCAATACACGTCTTTCTCGAGTAAATGTTCATGTCGCAGCGTCGCATTTGTAAGAAAAGTTAAAAATTAATGTATTGCATGTCACGTAGCGTTAACAGTTTCGTACGAATGTTGACTTGCTGCAAAATCCAGTAACGTGGAATAAAATGGAGTTAAAAAATGTCGTACGAAAAAATTGAAGTACCTATAAAAAGAAGCTTGTATAATACAAAATAGTGCACAACATCGAAGCCGGGTACTTTACGGAGGGTCGTGAATGCGTGAATTGCGGGGCGATTTCCACGCCCCTGTGGCGAAGAGACGGGACCGGCCATTACCTCTGCAACGCGTGTGGCCTGTATCACAAGATGAACGGAATGAATCGACCTCTGGTCAGACCGCCACGGCGACTGGTAAGCAACGAGCGATGGCCACATTTTGGTCACACGAGAAAACGGCATAGTTTTCTACAAACAAAAAGAACAATCATTGAAAACTTCGCACACGCAAAACGATTAAGATAAACGACGAGAAATTGGTTTTTATTGTACCAAGCTTGCAAGGGAGGAGAAATGAGGAAGAAATGAGAGTCGTTTATCTTGAGCGTTCATTCATTTCTCGCGCGCGCCTTTGCGTAGGCAAAAGCGCGCTTCTCGTGCAGGACTGGCGGCTAGTGCGCCAATTAAAGACGACGAATTGGAGCCTATGTGGATAATCGCCCGTGGTTTAGCCGGCTCTTTGTTGACCCCCCAGAAAAAGGCCCCAAGAAGAGAGGAGACCAACGATGCAATCGTAGCTCCTCTTTTTAACGATGTTCATTCTGTTAGAAATGAAACCCTTAACGTTTGGCCTCCTGTCTCTGTTTCAGTGGCGGACCAGGGCGATATCTACAAAAGCTTGATTGGTGGGTATAGTGGCGCCCCTCGCGCCTTCGAGGAGAAATCGAGCCGCCGTTTGGTAGGTGTCACCTCCTTTTCGATACCCTTTTTGATCCCTCTTTTTTATCTCACTCTCCTCGACTTTTATTTTGGGTTTTTTTTTCCATCGACCATTACGTTTTTTTGCTTGTCAGTAGAGGCTCGAGAGAACGTTTGTTTTTTTTCTTCTCATTTCTAACGCGAATGTACAGTTCCTTGATCTTCTTCCCTCAAGCTCTTTTCATTTTTCTCTTTTTCATTGACTTACACATTTCGGCATGACTTCATTTCGTTCCTCCTTTCTTTTCTCCGGTGCAAGTTCCAAATTTCGTTCGATGTTTTGCGTCGTGTGTCGAAGCAGACAATTGTTTAACAAACAGCCGAGAAAATTTCGTGATATTTTGCTTATATTTCAATATCTCATAGCTTGAGGTGCCACTATACCCACGATATAACCATCTTCCTTTCCGAAATTAACCAGTCTGCGCATCAGGATGTTCAGATGGTAAACGACACGATTCTTGACAATGTTCTGCGTCGATGAATTTATATTTTCGATTAATAAACGATTGGGTTTGTGTGTTTTTTTTATTCGACTGGTTAATTTCCGATTCCTTCTCGTAGAGAAGTTTTCTTGCAAGAAATGCGATGCAAGAACACTTGACGATTTTTTAAACTGTAATTAACAACATGTCGAAAGGTTTTTTCGAGTACTTTGTATTGACAATTTCTTTCTTTGCCAGTCCGCTTCGAAGCGCGTTGGCCTCGCTTGCAGCAATTGTCAGACAGGTAATACGTCTCTTTGGAGACGAAATTCGATGGGCGAGCCAGTTTGCAACGCTTGTGGACTCTATTTCAAATTGCACGGGGTCAACAGGCCTTTGACTATGAAGAAAGACAGCATTCAGACGAGGAAACGCAAACCCAAGGGCGGCATGAAAGTGTCGGATACTCCCATTTCCGGACCAATTACGCATTGCCCGATTAATAACAACAACAATAACAATAATAACAACATCAAAGTTGAACCAGGTACGTTGGTTTTTGGACAGGAAATTCTTGATTTTTATAAAACTAATCTTCCTATTTTCATGGCTTGCGAAGAATTATTTGGAATTTCTATGTAGGAAGACCTCGATTTTCGGAATTGTTGACGTTGCGAAATATTTTTGGCTTTTCCGATGAACTATTGGGCTTTGTAATTACAGTTTCTGATTTGTTTAACTTTAATGTCGACACTTTAATGCAAGGGTGAATTGGAAATAATATTTATAATGCAACATAATTAACTACATTTATTATGCCAGTATAATTTATTCAGCAATATCTTCTTCTTCACGAAAAAAAATGCGCGAGTGAAAAAATTGTAAAAAATTGCTCGTAACGAACAACTGCAAATTTTCATAGTTTTTAGAAAGAAAAAACTTTATTTCTTAGCTAATTCGCATGTTCGGTCATTTATGTTGTTCACAGGATTATTTGCAACAACTTGACCGTGGCGTTTTGAAAAATATTCATTTGCCAAAAAGATACATGCATTTGTTTAAAGAATTTTTGACCGACTTACTAAACAAATGCATGAATCTTTTTGGAAAATGAATTTTTTTTTCAACGCCGCGGTAAAGTTGTTGCAAATAGTCCTGTGAACAATATAAATTACCAAACATGCAAATTGGCCTAGAAATGCAAATTTTTCTTTTAAAAAACC
>JABFQM010003780.1:0-10916 GCA_022816865.1 Zelostemma sp. ZL-2020
GTAAGTGGTCGCTGAACTTTGCCTTTGTTACCGTTCTTTTGGTTCCGCTCGAACCATTTCCACCTCGACAAGTATTTCGAGTAAAAACACGATCGCTGTAATAAAATTGACACCGGAAACTGATTTATATCGCGCCATTTCTCCGACCGGGCTTCTCGGGAATCAATTACTTTTTTACCCTGAAACAGAAGGAAATTGCAATTTGAACGGGAACATTATTGATAATTCAAGCGCGTTATAACAGAGGAAATTGTCGATCAGGAAATACGGGCTGTTAAAGACAGCATTTTGTATTTGTAACTGTATAATTGTCGCATTTAAAATCAACGATTCGGTAAAGCAATCATTCGCAGCAACGGTTGGAACTGGATAATTGTTTCCTCGCGTGTACCTTTTTTCTCTTCCCGTGCAATTTCAGCCGCGTAGGTATGTATAATCTTCCTTCCCTTTCCCTTTATGTTTTCTTCTTTCCTTTTCTCCGAGACGGGACTCTAATGACCGCGCATTCCGATTGAAATCGGAATTATTCCCGAGGTTCTCCGCTTACAAAATACATTCTCTAGATGGGAAGACGATGATTTCCTGCGACAATCTGTAATCGTCGGGATGATTTTATAATTGCTTTGCAGGACGACGGAGGAATCGAGTACTTCAATACGATCGTGGTCCAGCCGCACTTGAAGCTCGTCACGAACCAGGGACGAGGCTTTCACGTTCGGTGCCGCTACCAAACGCGAGATAAAGTTATATCGAACGATCAAACCCACGTGGCAATGCTCCAGTCGTTGCCGCTTCAGGTAAAACCTCGTGGCGTATTTTACAAATCGTACATTTTTTTACAACAACTTTTTTTCGCAGTCGATGGCGCCGATGCCAGGATGCACCATGAAGATTTTCAACGGCGATCCCACGAAGCACCAAGTAGCCGAGAACGTAAAAATCGGGGATCCTTTGACTTTGGTCATAAGCATCGACAAGCAGGAGATGCTGGGTCTCAGAATTTCCGATTGCCTCGTGCGCGACGGTCTCGGTTGGGCCGAGCAAAGACTCATCAACGACGAAGGGTACGTTTCTAAAAATCGCAATACATCGAAAACAAGCATTACAATAAAATCTTCATTCAGATGTCCAGTCGACGGTGAAATCATGGGCCAGTTCATCTACAGCGACGATAAAACCGAGGCGAGGGTCGACTTCCAAGCGCACAAATTCCCTTACACGGCCAGCGTGTACTACCAGTGCAACGTGCAATTATGCGTCAAAGAAAACGGCGGCTGTTCCACCACGGTTCGCAATCTGCAAAAATACATGATTCGTTAAAGAAGTGGTCATGTTGTACATTTTGAAAATACTTTTTTTAGCCGCCGCAGTGCAATGAGATATCGAGGCGGCGCAGAGATTCCTCGAGAAAGGAGAATGGTTATGGAAAGGAAGTGGCTGGTTTGGACGGCGGAACTCCGGCGACGATCGAGGTCTACAGCGGCCTCTACGTGAACGAGGCTTCTGATTTGAACTCCAAGTCGGACTACGTTGACGACGTTTTTAGAGAAAGGGTAATTGTCGAAGATGGGAAATGATGGGTCGTTTGGGTCTAGACGAGTGACGTTGTTTTTTCGTTTCCAGGCAGTCGACGACCCCGACAACATCTGCATTTCCCAGAGAACCTTCGCCATTGCCATCGCCATTACCAGTCTGATTCTTTTGCTTTCGGTGATCGTCGTAATCCTGTGTCTGCTGGCGAACAAGCGGCACAAGAGCGTTTCCACCACGGGCTCATCCATCTACAGCGGGCCTTACACAAACACTGCCTATAGCCATTGTAGTTAACTCGCTTTTATCTAAACAGCATCAAATAACGAATTACGAAAATCCAAGTGTAGTATAGTTTCTTCTGTCGTAACGAAAAGTGATGGTTGTACTCGAAGTGCATTTCCGTAAATGTTCTTATCTAGTTGCTCATGGAAAAACGAAGATGCCTGCAATGAAAAATCTTTCATCGTAATTAATAAGTTAGACAATTGCAATATATATTGTGCAATAGACTATGATTAATTTCAAATGCGAAGCTTTGTCGGATAATACAACAGCAATCGATGCATGAACAATTTTCATGCGCCGAAATCGATGTATTTTTTGACAGACCACGAAGTTGATCGTTGTAAATATTAAATAATAATTTATACGTTTATTCACGTGTATCGCAGTTACTGTAATGAACTGTGGAAATGCATCGGCTCATTCTACTCTGAATTTAATAAAAAAAACTTAATTATGAAAACATTTTTATTTCATTTCAATGAAACTTTTTTGCGAAGATTAAAAATATATTCTCGAGATTTCCTTATTTACAATACAAATAGAATTCTTAATCAAGATTTTAACTCCGTATAAATGTACTTTTCTGAAATATCAATAGTTTCTTTGCATTGCTACAAATCATCACGAGCCATATTGCTTTAATTTCTGGTTTTCAATCTCAGGCTGCGGATCTCTTGGAAAATGGATTAATCAGTTTTCGAAAAGTTTCCGGTCCACTCCAATATCCCCTGCAAAAACACACGTTTTAGAGAAAATTCAATTTTTCCTGCAGAAAACCGTGACCATTTTTTACTTACTTCAGCATCAAGTTCCAGTACAAAAAAGGGAAGAAATGTTTTTTCAGAAGGTACATAATGTAGAGCTCTTTCTTTTGATTCACTGGAAACGTTTCCATGGGTTGAAGATTGTAATCAAACTCAGCGAGAATGCATTTCCCGTATCCAGTGACCAGCGGACATGACGCGTATCCGGTATACTCCAATGACTTCGGTTTCCCTGCCAAGTCGTCTTTGATACTCCGATAAAGCACTTTCGACTGCGACGCTGCGTGAAAGTTTAATGTTTTATTCATCCTGACCAATTTCTAAACACCTCCAATCGATCTTATAATTCTATTATTTACGGTACTCGAAAATTTACCTATCGCAGCCATAGTTTTGCTGTTCGGAGTACTAGTGCAATCACCCAAGCCGTAAATATTGGAATATCTGTCATGCTGCAGAGTTTTGGCACAGACGCTGAGAAACCCAGCGTCGTTCGTTATGCTCTTGCTCTTTTTTAAAACCTCGGGCGATCCCATCGGCGGGCAAACGTGCAGAAAAGAGTACTGAAAAACGAATTCTTCTTTATCTCCACAGCTCCAAGTTTCGAAAGGCGCCGAAAGTCGTATACCTCTTCCGCCGTCTTTTCTCCGGGTTTATCCAAGTTTTCAAAAAACGCCATCTTAGAATGTGCGTCGACCCTGACCAGGCTCCTGCGGAGATTTACGCATATGCCTCGTTTATCGCAAACTTCCCAAAGTGCGTCAGCGTATGGTTTTACGCCGAAAATCACCGGCAGCGCCGTGTTGTACGCAACGTTGATGTTTTCGCGTAATCCGCGCTGGAAAATTTAAATGCGTGTTTTTAAAATGTACCGTGGTCTTTCGAATTTTGACGACGTACTTTTCGCCAATAATCTTCAGCGATGTAAGCAATTTTCTGAGGCGCTCCAGGGCATTTCACCGGGGAATTCGGATACGTGAACAGGGCTTTTCCCTTTTGTACTTTCTTTATCTTGTCATAAACTTGGGTCACAGTATCTGGTGAATAAATCGAGCACACTTGAGATTCTGGATCCTTGATAGCCTCCAATAATCCAGGTACCTAAATTAACAAATCAACATTTTCAGTGCTACAAATATTCAGTTTATACAAAAAAGACGACGTTTTTTAACCTGGTTCCAATAAATTTGGAGACCCATGGCAACGATCATGATGTCGTATTGAATCGTGTCCCCGCTGCTCGTTGTGACATTATTATTAACCGGCTCGAAAGCCACGACGCTGTCTTTTATCCATTGTGCATTTTGGGGTAAAACTTTCTTCATCGGCTGATGTGAAGACTCGAATGAGCTTATTCCACCTCCGACCAGAGTGAATATTGGCTGGTAATAATGGACCTGTACAAGCATTTTGAGAATGAAGAACTTTCAGATTAATTCAGAGATTTCTGCATGCCACATTTTGCCTTTTCTTTTGGAGCTGAGCAGAAAATTTAATCTTTCAAGTCTTGAATGTGGCATACAACACTACAAATATTATTATGTTTACATCGCTCGGTTCCACAATGATGACGCGATCCTTGAATTCCTTGGCGAATTTCGCTGCCATGGTGCAACCGCCGGTTCCGCCACCCACAACTAGAATTTTGCATCTGAAACAAAGATTGCTCATTGAATTTTGTTGTTGTTTATCACCTTAACTCGAGCTTAAATGTATGCGATTGAAAAAACGCGATTGCGGGTGAAAGTGATAAGATTTCGCATGCACAAATCGAGATGAAAATTTTTTCGGAAATAAAAACTTACGAATGGTGAAGATTTCGCATTCCAATGTTGTTGAGATTTGCGAATTTCGCAATGGATAAAACACTGTTTCCACTGAACATTTTGTTTATGTTTATTTCTGTGTTTTTTAACTGTAAAAGTGAATAAAAAATAAACCTCGAGACATATGTAAATGATTTCTACCAGGATCAGATCAACTGTGGATTATTTATTAAATATTGATCTTTGAAGGTACGTGTCGATTGATATGTCACTTTTGAAACGCAAAAAATTACGCGAAAGATTGAGATCCCACTTTCACAACATTGAGTAAACACATCGACAAATTAATCAGGTGTCCCGATTAAACCCCCCGCGAGGGAAAAGAAAAGGTACGTTCATATGACTTATGATGGCTGCCAACCAAGAAAACCTATAAAGAGTACCAACTGAAAGATTGAAAAAGTTGAAGGCCGAATAAGTTTATCTGTCACATCTCTTTTTGTTTACGTTTTTAATCCATATATTTTATTTCTCACGCGGGGAGAAAATTCACGTCTACGTAAATCGTAATGTCCCCCTCATTTACCACCAAATAAATGACACAATTACGCGCGTCATTTCCAAGTTCAAAATTCCGGTAACCACACGTTAATTGATTAATCTTTCTCGAAGTAAATAAAACATCAAACGTGCAGGTTATTATACGTTTGTCCATAATCGACTGCTTTTGTTACAGTTTTTTGCTGCAATTCGTCTCGAAACACGTTTTGTTAGCTAAAAATGACAACTTTGAAAGGCATTTTTCCGGAAATAAGTAAGCATTTCATTCGCATTTACAATTTTTAGCCGCCAAAATTACGACGAATGAAAACGTAATGTCACATTCCAGAATCGACGCGGCAGAAAAATTTCATCCGTGAAAATGTCCAAAATCTTCGAAAAATGGAGCAGTATTTCCAGCTCAACAAGGAGCTCAATGGAATTTGCAAATGCGAAAAAACCAGTGAAAAGTTTCAGAACGTGGCTCCGAGAGTTCACACTTGTTTGAGTTTGAAGAAAGTCAAACTGGCGAAAAAAGTCGAAGTCCCCAGGAAAACGAGCGCTCCGGTCTTTTCAAAACGAATATGCGAATCGCAGAAAGTGTCGAGTAAAGAGCCAAAGTCAAGGACGAGAGACAAAAGGGACAAGAATAAATTCAACTCGAGTAAAGAGATCGAGCACAGGTTGTGCAAATCAACGTCGGAATTGAATCTCAGACATGCCAATGAGATCGGAGACAAACACAAGAATCACGAATCTAGTCAAATTAGCTATAAAAGTCAGAGTATTCAAACTTTGGCCGAAAGTGATATGGGTGATTTGTATACAAAAGGGGTAATACGGTAAATTTATCATTTGTTTAGATGCGCTTTTTATGGTATCGAAACAATCGGTTCTTTTTCATTCCTACTGTTTTGTTTTTCCAGATACCCAAGCACGAAATGTTTGAAAAGTAAAGATGAATTTGAAGCTAAAAGCGAGCAAGGATTGGTTAGCGAAAGGAAGAAAGTATCAACTGGGAAAGCTGAGCAGCATGAAAATCGCAGTCAGCTTCAGAGGTCTTTATCGACGTTAACATCGAGCAAGCCACGCCAAACTGTTGCCAGCAAAATTGCTGAACAATTGAGCAATGGAGTGACCCCTAAACACCGCATGGGTGTAGTTCCTAAGTATGTTATTGCTATAAAAAATTAATTGGAAAATTTTTTGAGTATTAATTTCTGGTTTTGGTACAGGTATTTGAAGCAGAGAAAAGAAGCTTTACAAAAAGAGCAGAAAGCGAAGGAAGAAGCAAGTTCCGTCGTTTGTCCCGAGGGTTTCATTCTGTTACCCGACGAAGATCGTAAAGAAACTTTGACTTTGCTCAAAAAAAGTAAGGAAAGGTTGAAAAATGACAATTTGTAATTTATTTGTACTGATTCGTTATATTTACTCTCGCAGGTTATCAGGAATACGTAAATGATTTGAATAAGTTGCCTATACGAAACGACACTCTGAGAGCTCAGAAAAAGAAAGTGGAGATAGAAAAACAACTGAACAAATTGGAAGAAGGAATCAAAATTTTCTCGAGGTCGAAAGTATACGTTGCGTTGGACTCATGATTTCTCATTCAGTCAATAATGCAAATAACTTTTGTCATTATATTTAACGAATATTTTCGATATAAAGCACATGTGAGAATTCAGAACATACTTTTCACCAAATGTAATATTCACTTGCAACGTAGAAACTCGGGACATTTCACGCGTACAAATTCTACGTAAAAATATTTTCATACATTCAATGAAGGTAGTTTTATACGATTTGCTCAAAACTTATAATCTCCTACATTATTCTCATAAATTTGAAAGTAAAATTTTATATTGTGAAACGTCGTTAATCTTGCAATTTTCGTGTGCATGCTTTCTTGAATATCAATTGCAGATTAGTGTTGTAAAAACTATTTTACACTTGAATAAGTTGGTTGAATGGCACCAACGATAAGGCAATCGATGATAGATTATATAAGGCATTGAACCATATTTTTAATATCGCCGAAACAATAAAGAATTAATTCTATTTCCAAAATTGTAGTTATCACAGACTGGTATTTTTATAAAATAATCATAAAACTCGATTGTTCTAGGTCGCATTTTCATCTATTTTATGAACGAACAGCAAAGGGTCGAATTTCACTTTGTTCAGTCTAAACAATTCTTTCTCTTTCAGAAACCACTCTTTGGTATTGAAGTCTTCGAAAAATACTTTTATCTCCCTTTCAGCCGACTCTGGAGAATCTGTAATTGATGAAGATTTGTATTCTCGATTTCTCTCGCAGTTTTTATGTTCATTTCTGTCTTTTTTGAACAAATGATCACCTGAACCATGAGCAGCGTTTCTGGTATCGGACAATCCGAATAAACCTCTTATACTTTCCGGATTCGTAAACTGAGCTTGATACGATTTCGTAGGTCCTAGCATTGTCCGCCACTTAACAATAGCATCGTCATTCGCTAAAACGTAGATGTCCGATGGTCCGCTGGTTATAAATGTCAATAATCTATTATAGAAAAATTTGCCCTTGTGCTCCTCGTAAAAAAATTCCGCTTCTTCCATGGTTATGGTTTTTGTTCTGGATCGAACAACTTTGAAGTTACTTTCCGTAATCATACTTCGAATTTTCTGCAAGTTGAAAACATGAAAACCAATTTCGATTTGTCAATGATAATTTTTAAAAAAACTGCAGATTTCAGGCGATTGAATTCATTTTGCTTGGTATTAATTTAATTAGTGTAAATGACAATGCGGTGTATATTTACTTGGAGAACGAACGGAGTTTTGACCACGTGAGGTTTCAGAATGGCAAGAGTCAGTTGAAAGGATTGAGTTGAAGCCATGTCAAACCTTGCGATCGCTTGTGAGACTGCGCTTTATTTTCCCAATCATCTTTTTAATTAAATTTAATGGCAGAATGTTAACTTTGCGCCATTTTGAAAACTAAGTCAACAAAACGTTGAAAAATAAACGCGCGATGTAAGTGACACGCGAGCAGCAGACGATACTCCGGAATCAACCGAAAATTAAGGCCAATATACATGTACATTGAGGTAGTCCTGCATTTAGCGCGCCAAATGCAAGAATAAAGTGGAAAAAATATTTAGAATGCTACGTACATAATTAATTTCATTCAACATGCCAGCATTATTAATTTAGCAATACCTTTTTCTTTACGAAAAAATACGCAAGTGAACAAATTGTACAAAAATGCTCGTAATAAACGCAACTATTTTTATATTCGTGAGAAGAAGATATTGTTAAATAAATTTTCGTTACTAAATAAAAAAAGCATTTCATATACCTGCAGATGAACTGTTTGATATATAATTAAACAGAAAATTTACAAATTTTTACAAAAAATGATATAATACATGTTAATATTCCGCTACATACATATTATATTCTTGTTCATATAAAAGTGCGACAGGGAATTAAACTTGACATACATTTGATAATAATGCATCAGAAATTGTTTAAAAATAGTATAAATGAAGTTTTGAGAAAACGATTTTTCATGGACGAAGTTTTTCTTTATAGTCGCATTATCATCATCGCCAAATTATATTATACGCATCAGTAATTGTTGAAAAATAATATAAATAAAGTATTGAACAGACGATTTTTCATTCAAAAAATTTGCTCTCTGTATACGATAATTTGCGTGTGAAAACTGACATATGCTGTATTATAATCATCGCCAAATCTATGTGATTCTCGCACATCAACTTAAACGCTGGGAGCCGAACAATGTTATTCGTATTACGCAGAATAAATGCTACAGCATACCGCTTCAATTTCAGACGGTTATGCTGTTTACTATGAAGAAGGATATCGATAGCATCTGAGCATGATATGCGCGACATCATTCTATCTTCGCAGATCTTCTGAAGTTCAGGCAAACCGTATTTTTCAGCAGCTACATATAAATCGATAAAATTGTCAAATTCTGTATTAATTGTACAAGTGTAGAAAAACTGTAGCAATTGCTCCACGACATCAGCACTGAAATCATCTATCGTCACATGTCCCTCTGTTTTTTCGGTCGTCTCCGATAATACCATAGCTTTAAAAACCGGACTGCATGCAGCGAGCACGGCCTTGTGGACTTTGAATTCTCGATCTTGCGTTTTTACCATGAAATCGGTGAACAGTTTCTCTTCATACATTTTTCTATAATTTTTCATCAAGTCTGGCTGATCGTCATCAATAGTATTTTTTTGTTCATCTTTTGTGAAAGGAAACGTAGACTCCATATTCATGTGGACCTGTAAAATAATGATTGCCGACTTTGTGAAATATTTCAAACTTATGTTATCCGATTGCTACATATAATAGGTTTTTTTACTGGAAGGTTCGAGGTATTGGAAAATGTATTATACCTCGAGTTTTATGGCATCATTCTGGATATATCCATTCTCAGGATCCAGTACTTGTTGCATTGGTATCATACATGGAGATTCAAAGAAATCATATTTCCCACACTCAAAGAATTGTTCCCATTCTAATGAAACAAAAACATGATTATTGTTATTATAATAAATAGGAACTACAGTCCATGTAATAATAAACAAATAATTACATGAGCTACTGTAAAATTGAGGTGAACACGGAATACAAGAAAACTATATAAATGTCGCTTTTTTGGGGTATATTTACATACTTTTGGTGAGTGGTTCCTGTCCTTCTTTGTTAGACAAAAGACGCAATTCTGCACTGACTTGACAATTCCATATTGATTGGTCAGAACTCTTAAGGCAAAAGTTTAATGCAAGATACGCCGTGTCTTCTCTCAATACCTCTCGTACATTTATTTCCCATCTCAAATGAAACATACAATCGTGGCTCCAAGATTTTCCTATTGCATTCAGCTTTGAAACATTTTCAACGGTGTTCCTTATAATTATTTCGGCCACGTTTTCTTTTTCATCGCCTATAAAAAAAACGCATTAAAATCAACCGTCACTTATTCTCATCGAACTAAAATATTGAATACTTGTATATTTGGTAACAAATGTTTGAAAATGTTTTCAACTCACTACTTTTCTTTTCCATGACAATTAATAACTGTTTATGTACTTTACAGAACAAAAAGTTTCACAAAACTCTGAATAAAATGTTCAGAAATTATGCTCGAAGAGAAATTTACGTCTCGAACACGCGGTATGCTTCCGTTGTTTTTGGCAGTTCTAGACAGTTGACTAGCGCTTCGTGCTAGTCAAGTGGAGGTTTGCCATTGACGAATGAAGTATAAATATGTTGGCCATAATGAGCAGTTTATCCATAATTAGAAATTGTAACGCCAAAAGAACTCAATCATTGCCGTATTTTATGGCGAATTATACAGTTAAGTGAAATCGTAGTGTCAATTTGGTTGTTTCCTATTATGCCGCGAAATTTGGAAATCGCAAAGTATATAATGTCTGTACTGGTTTTTCAAACATTTAATTTGTCAAGTCATTGCAATAAAGGCACATGAGCTCTTTATAGTTCTTTCTAGGATGTTTTGAAGCAGTTTTTTAAATTTATTACGATATATTTACGAATGTAGTTGCTTGGTGTTGACGCGCATGACAGGAAGCAGTAGCCTTTGCAGTTGCCGCGTCGGTTGAGTTTGGAGATTTTCCATGAAAAAATCCGCGATAATTCATTTGAATGCTTAGAAAATGTTATAATCTTCTGTGATGCTCTAAGTACAAGAAAAACCCGTGTCAGCGAGTTTTATCATTCTAAAGTTGACGCATTTCGTAAAAATTGCGATATATTTTCTAGTTTCAAACTCCATGTTAAATAACGATTGAATTTACAAAATAATCACTTATTATTTGTCGATTATTTTCTTGATTACTTAGATATGATTGATTGGACGTGGTTCTAAATACAGCGGTTTTCATTTAATTTATAATGCTGACAATGCAAGACAAATCATTTAAAAATTACTTCGAGTGCTAGCTATAGCTCTTCTACACTCACAATAAAGTTTCACAAATTTTCA
>JABFQM010003781.1:0-10916 GCA_022816865.1 Zelostemma sp. ZL-2020
ATGAACGGCACTTATTTTCGCCCCGGCTCGAATGCCGTGCCTTAATGAGGATACTTTCCGCAGGAAACGCGCGCCACTTACGCGCGGACATAATTTTTCTTCGCTTAACCGCGATCGTTGCTGAAAAATTATACATTTGTACGACCGTGTCGAATACATGAAGCGCGTGACACGAAAGTCTCATTAGTAAAATGTAATTTGTAAGTTTCGCGCCTTGGCTATCGTCGAAACGCGCCGCGCGGGCGAAAAGCGAGGAAACGAGGACGAGCTAAAAGATGCGCGTGTGCATGTCCTGCATTTTTGTAATAACCCAGGGGTCGCGGAAGAATCCAAGATGGCGCGAGGATGCGCGTGTTTTATTTACCCTCGCCTCGTGTAGCGAGCAAGATGAGAGGAACACGGAATGGAATTTTGCTTTTAATGGGGAATACGCTCGGAAAGAGAGGCCTTCGAGGGAGCAAGAAAGAGAGAGAGAGGGAGGAAAGGAGAAAATGAAGGACGTGACTGGAGCAAGGGAGAAGCACGAAGGGGAGAGACCGAGAGAGAAAACGACAAAGGTCGACAGAATGAGAGGAAGAGCTCGTCGTATGTACTCGTTGCGCAAAGATACCTATCGACTCCTGTCTTGCGGTAATGTTCCGAGAGAAGATATCCACCGTTTTTTCTTTTTTACAGTAATTGGACGAGCGTTATTCTTATCTCCCTCTTTCCGCTCGTTTGATTATGGTGTTTTATCAGGGCTTGTCAGTGCGACAGTAACTCGTTTTTAAATGTCGATTTTATAATTTATTTTATTCGATGATTATATAGATACGCGGAGCTACACGCTTTACAGAATCTCAGGCATTTCTGTTTCTCTAAGCGTTCAAGTGTCTTGAAAAATTCAATCTGTTTCAATTCATTTTATTCCTCCGCGACTTCCGATGTCGTTTCTGTTTAAAGCCGAGATATTTTATCATTACGTTACTTGAGGCTTTTATAATCTTTTTCTTTTTTCACGTTCTTAATTGTCGTCTTGATTACGTATTTGTACTTTGCACATCGAGTGCTGCGTGAAATGTGAAACCGACTGTACGGTCACGTTGCAGTCGGTTGCAGTCGATGGGGTAGAACGCGTTACGATCGTCCTTATTATAGCAGAGGGGTGATATGTATAAAGGGTGAATTATGACGCACGTGCCTACTCGTTAATCTACATAAAGAGCATGAAAGCACTTGATTACACTTCTCAGATAAGTGCAAAAATAGCTATTGGGATGAAAGGAAAATTATCCACAAATGACATACTCTTTGTTAACGTACTTGTTAACATGTTTAGATCTTTACGCTATACCGTGGTTTCTACTTCGATTTATCTCCTTTTTTTCATTTATCAAATTATCATGCTGCAGGCACATTTTTTCTATTTTATAATAAAGTTGGAGCAGTTTGGAAAATTATAAAAATTATTACACTTATACATGTTTTTTAGGAGGTTTAAACACATAAATTATTTACAATATCATTGATGGAATTGTTTGCAATTCTTCCAGTTATCTTTGATTGCATTTTTATTGGAATCTAATAAATGTGCATACTAACGAAAATGTTAAATAAAAAAACCATACTTTCTTTTTACTTCATCCTTTTTATGTTTTTCTTTGAATTTTATTAACGTGCATGAAAATATAATTCGTCAACCAAGTAAATTATGTACATTGTTTCTTTTGTAAAAACTTTGAAATTATACATTTTCATTGTAATAATTGAATGAGATTGATTACAATTGTGATATACTTTATTAGATTTAAATATTGAGGTACACTAATTAGAACAATTATACGGTACACTGAACAATCGATGATTTTAATGCAAGGAAATAACAACTTATAGGTAGAATTTCTATAATTCTGGTAAAAATTACAATACTATACTAAGCCCAATCATTTTGCAACAACTGCAATATTTGTGAGTATTGCACTTTTCGCCAGTTTCCCTAACTCTTATTTTCCGAGTAACTTGAAGTAAACAAAAGTGTAAATTAGCTTATTCGAAAAGTACTTGACCGAGTACTTGCAGTACGAATCCAAGTAACACTTGGATTTATGTAAATTCTAATTATCTGCGTAAAACTGTAGCACATTAAGAAATTGATCGTGCTGTTTTCACGGTAATCTAAGACGATGCGGTTGTGTAAAGGCCATGCGTCACTGCTTATACATCGATCACGCATAAAGTTATACCATCACTTCTTTTATGGCGCTTGGACACCATATCGTCAAAGAGCTGGTAAAAAGCCTTATCAATATCAGTAATATCAAACAGTTCGTCTTACTATCACCCCATGTTTAATTTTGGAGTAAAACGCCTCTGCAAAACGTTAAATTTATATACAAACGAATCAGATTGGGAATCTTGAGTGACCAAACAAATAAAAAAGAGTATATATACTTTTCCAAAGTTAGTTGAAAAATAATAACAAGCATCCAAACCCAACAAAAGGTTAATAGTAAATTTTTGAATAGTCCAATTATTAATAATTCGTTGGAGAAATCATAAGGCGATCACGATCACGGTCGTAAAAGCGTATTTTATACTGCACTATAAATAGCGATGAAATAATTTCCCATTCGAAGAGTAAATAAAAAGGCGCGAAGAAAAGGCTTTTCTCGTTTCTTGTCTTGGCCCAACAACAATCCTCGGTGAGTTTCAACGCAGCCGCTTATCGCTTCGTCGCTTTTATTGGCGTGCGATCGCGTGCTTTACAACCATTTTATAAACGTAATTAGCCGACAAGTTGTTCGACAAGCCTGCCGGATCTGTCGCACTCGGCGGGTAAGCTTAGTCCGCGAAGCGCGCGGAGATGTAAGAATGTTTAAAGTGCGGCGCGTATATACGCAGCATGCCAATATCGGAATAGTTCTCGTCGCGTCAAAAGACTGACAAAGACATCTGATTAGGGGAAAACAGAAACGTGACGATCGATAATTAACGCTACGGCCGGACGTTTCACTCAATCCACCATGCGAAACTACGTGTTTACACGAGGAGCTTATCTGAACCGTCACCTTTACATGCTTGCACGTCAGCGTAATTTATCGCGCTTGTTTGTTAGCATGCCACGCGGCCTTTATAATGAAAAAGCGTTTTTCTTTCCACAACCTGCTATTACGCGAAATGATACGTTCGCGAATTTAGTGTAAAATGTATTTGTCGACGTGCGACGGGTATTTTTGTACCCTCGTTACGTAATGTGACGAGTTTAAATGCTCTCTTTCAGCGTGTCAGAAACGCACGAGATGCACGCTCTTGCAATGAATCCATTTTGCCGCCAATTACAAGTTTTCTTCCACCTCGTCAATTTTCGAGGGAATTTATAGTTTTTAGTCGGTATAAAAATGGTCGAATGAACGGCGTTATCTCGCATGTTTTTATATGTATATATCGTACGTGGGGATTAACGATGGCGCGGAAAGACGATGAGGAAGGCTCGAGTATTAGCTGTTATATTGCCATCGGAGAGAGATAATCAACGTGGCTAACGAACGCCGAGGTAAATATTTAATGTAAACGATGGCACGGCGAAAGATTGGCATACTCATTGGGATATGTCATACGAACGAGTTTGGCTAATGATGCTATTGGCGATAATGGAGAAGCTCCTTGGCTGTTGAGTGAAAAAATCGATGCGTTGTTCTATGAGGTAAACTTTATGTCCCGTTTTGGAATTTTTATTTGCCTTGTGGATAACCCGAAAGTTTATTACGTCTCGGCGAATTGCAGGAAATTATGAAGATAAAATTGCATAAATTGATTCCATTACGGAATTGAAATATGGAAGAAGTATCTGTTTGATAACCGATGTGATTAGCAATTTGAGCGCGTCGTGTGAAAAAGTGGGCGGAATCGATTTGCAAAGATTAATACGAGCGCGATAATAAAGAACCCAGCGGCGCCCGATTCTTCGTTCCGCACCCTCAAAAATCTTATTTGTACTGCGTCATTGTACGATATCCATCCTATTGATTTGACCACCTAAGGCGGAAGCGCCTCTATAGACTGATTCTTTCTGCACAACGCAGAAGAATGAGACGGAGTAGAAGGGGAATGGGAAATGTCAGCGAGAAAAAGAACGAGCAGAACTCCGAGCTCGTAAATTTCGGACATGGACGAGTACGCGTATTCATGATGGCCTTTTTCGTTTCTTCAATCACTGCCTTCGTTCGAATAAATATCTCACTTCCTTCTCGCAGTTTTTCGAAGTGTTGTTATCTAATTGCACGTGGAGACTGGAATTCCAACATTGATTATCGCAAATTTTCATTCCACTATGCTAGATTTTATCATCCGTTTTACGAAGCCGTTTATTAACCTTTTAATGTTTCATGAAAAGTTCTCACCCAGAGTGTTCGAGTGCGTTTAAAAGCATTAAAACATAACGCGTCGATAAATTATTTGAATGAAAGTAGACTTAAAAAAAAATGAAAAAAATCGGCACTTTCAATTCGCTTAATTAAAGAAGAAAAGAAAAGGTAAAAATAACCGGTATCTAGCGTTAAAAACCGATTTTTCGGCTGAAAAGAGGAACCAAAAAAAATGTCGCAGTAGAGTGTCCGGTGAAAG
Organism: Zelostemma sp. ZL-2020; assembly: GCA_022816865.1. Lineage (NCBI taxonomy): Eukaryota > Metazoa > Arthropoda > Insecta > Hymenoptera > Platygastridae > Zelostemma > Zelostemma sp. ZL-2020. The sequence continues at coordinate 4,603 of JABFQM010003781.1, forward strand.
GAAGCGAAGGGAAAAAAGCTTACCGATGACATTCAAAGACGACAGAGAGCAGCACGACGACAACGAAGCCGATCTTGAAGGCAATGTTCCTCAGCGGTGGTCCTTGCAGGACTCGTCGGCGTCGAGACGGAAGCATTCTGTCATCGCCTCGGCGTCTATCCTCGCGGGCTCTTCGTCTAGTTTGACCACTTAACCGAACTGGAGGAAGCCTTTTTCCCTTCGGCTCGAGCACCCCTAGCGCCCGCACGGAAGAGCGCCCTCGCGATCGGGAAGCTTCTCCGCGCTCTCTTCTTTGCCTTCTCCTTCTCTCTCTCTCTCTCTCTCCCTTTCTCGCCCCCCGGCAAACCCGGCAAACGCGACAACAGTGGTTTTATCTCGGTCTCGCGCGGTCTCTCTGATCAGCGGCAGTGGCACGCGTCGAGGACTCTTCCTCGCCCGAGGCACCGGCTTTCCAGCTTTGACGTTCGTCGACTTCGAGAGCCGCTCGATGCAACGATACCAGAAGGCCGCTGCAGCACCCAAAGTTTTCTCGACAATTAACAACCCGGGGGCACTTGGTTCCGTCGGAAACCCTCCCCTCGTACCGCCGGCAATCTCAGTCTCGTCAAATTTCGTTCGATATCCGAGAATCAGGAGAGAAAAAGCAGGTTCCGTGAACCACGAAGCGCCTGCTATTATTCGATTCGCGCATTCTCGAACCCGATGCGGCTGCGGCTTTTTTTCCGTCACTCTTCACCCGACGCACACTTCGCTGAGTTTCTTGATCATCGTCACACCACCTCCGCAATCTCGCGCGTACTCGTAACTCATTGTGGCCCGGCGATAACTGGGTCCTCTCGGGTATTTCGCTTCCCGGTCAGTGCTGCTGGCTTCGGTGGCATCCTTTATCTCCATGCATGAAAGGCGACTGGTATCCAGGCCAGTCGAACAGCAGCGGCAGCGGCGGAAAATGACGAGCACTTCCGGTGCGCGATCTTCTCCTGTCGAAGTGTCAGCCTCAAATAAAATAAAAGTAGCCCTCGGGGTCCTCCTACTCCTCCTTTTCTTTCCTCCTCCTTCTCCGCCTCCTCCTCTTCTTCTTCTTCCTCCTCCTTCTCCTCCTCCTACTCTTCTTTTCCTTTACTTCCTTCTTTACCCTGCCCCCTCCGACCCGACGTCTCGCGGTCTTCTTTCTTTATCTTCGACTCCCTACCCCACTTGCGTTTCCCTTTCGGTATATACAGTGTAAACAGACGAATGCAACCGATAAACTTCCCGTGGCCGACTAAAAAAGACACGAAAATGCCGACAGCCGGTTCCTAGATAATGAAAGTGAGAGACCGGGGAATGTGGGACCGTGGCGGCGAATCCGGTCCCCCCGTGCACGCACGAAGGAGGCGATAAATGGCCAAGGTGGTGTGCGACGCGAGGCCTCCTCGGCTCGCTTTATTATATCGCCGGCGACGTGTTGAGAGAATCTGATTTCGACGTTAACCGACCTCGACGAGAGCTGTCAGTGAGATCGCTCTGTCTATGATGAACTCGGTGCGCAGTGCGCACCACGGCGAGCCTCCTCGCCTTCCATAGGGAGAGAAAGGAGAGATAGGGAGCGGAGGTTCCAAGGAACCAACCCCCACCATCATCTACCACCACCATCATCACTTGCATCCATCCACTACCCCGAGATACCGAGTACGTGAGCTGCTGGGCTAGATAGATCTTGGCATCTCGGAGAATGCTGCCAACGACGCGCTCTTCTTATTTCCTCGCGCTCTTTCATCGCTCACTCACGGCTCGCTCGCTTTCAACGTAATCGTACAATCCTAGCCATTCAAGATTTTTCGCCAATTCCGCGCATTCGAGTTTTTAAAAACTTGGCTCTCGGAATGTTCGAATGTTGTTTCGAAATTTCTTGTAAGCCAATTCCGGTCGCATTCTTCGGAGCTGACCTTTTTCTTACGCTGACTTTCTTCGGGGATGGAACCCTTGGAGCGGAAGGAAGGCAGTCCAGCCGGGCATGACCACGTGACGGATCAGTAGGAGGAGCAAGCCCCTCCATCCGCTACCCCTTCGGGGAGTGAATCGGCATAATTGAGGCTTATCTCCTTCCCTCACCCTCTCGTCCTTCCCCCACTTCACTTGTTCTCCTCGCGCACCTCCTCTTCTTTTCTCATCGTTGACCCTGGAACTCGTAGGACGAGGGTTGTTGCTTGTCCGGCTTTTCTTTTAATGATCATCCGGGGATCATGCTGTTCCAATAATTGGCTATTTTATCAGTGCCTTTTTCCAGCAAGGCCGAGATTCGAATCCGCGAAAAGAATCGCTGATTACGATGATGACGAAATTTTAACGCAATGATACGTCAAAAGATAAAAGCTCCTGTTTGCGAGCCTGAATGAGTGGACGCACAAAGATTCGACAATTTCCGGATGACGAGTTTGATGAGAGGGCAAGAGTTCAGATATCACGAATGCGTACGAGTGAGTTGGCAATTAGCTGATTCTCTGCATTCGTTCGAAGTCACCCCATACACCGACAGACATTAACATCAAACGACGGACCGGCACAAAGCCACGCCGGATTTTCGATAAACGACCCTTATATTCACTCATTCAAGAAGTGCAGTTCTTCTTCACGCGAACTCTTGTAATATTCAATTTTCATGTTTGCAAATTCATTAGGTTCCATTTGTCTTCATCCAAGAGCTTCTGTTTACTTGCAAATTACGTCACGATTTACAATGACACGTTCGTTACGTATTATTCGCGGTCATCATATAAATAATCATAATTAATAATGATACTTGTAATCAACGGTATCATTCTTTCTCAGTGTTTTGATGTCGCCGTCACATCATTCGCAATGAACAAAACTGTGCTGTTTCGAGTGTTTCGCTTCTAGCTCGAGATGATTTCGGTACATCTATGCTGGTTCATCCACGGCATCAGGCTGCTTTCGTTTAGGTACCATGATCTCGTTTTACGATACGATCGAACGAGCTTCCAGGGAACCCCCTTCTCTCCTTTCATGCGTGTAACCTCCGTCATCCTATCAGGGTGCATTACTTATCGAGCTATCGAATGTCCGGGCCATGATCCTGGCACGCGAACTCCGATACAATCGACCCACTCGATCATCCTATCACCGAGCAATGCTCACCGCTGTATCATACGTCCTTCGCCCTTTACAGGATTCTAATTGGTCGTCGTTCCGCGATCAGGGTGCAGACAAGATGAATCTTATGGACTTTGATAGAACATACGTAAATGTGATAGCTAATGAATGCAAGTCGTCCCTACCCAACTTTTTATCTTCGGCATCAGTTTATAAACTGATTGTGAATCTGTGAAATTTGGGAAATTCTTACAATTCGCAGCTTCGCGTGAACTCAATTAAAATGATTAAATTAGGGGCTCGGTGACCCTTGGCATCTTTTTTTTAAGATCTTTTGAGTGGAGAGGTGGTTGCCCTTATGAAGCATGAAAATCGATTTACTTATCCTTGACTCAAGTGTAATTTGTTTTCTCATTTCTCACCCTCGTCAAAGAGTGGATGCATCCCCGTTGTTTCAAATCGTACTCTGATTGGATTGTAAAAATGTTATTCCTGTACGTGTAAATTTTCATTACGCGTTTACAGGGGCGGAATGTTATTGAAAGACGCGCAAAAAAAAAGGAATCTTCGTCGAAAATGTTGATAAGGGAGAAGTTGAACAATTCGAAGGATTTGCTCGGTAGGAAAATGTTGGAAGTTATGAAGGCTATGGTAGCCCATGGGATGAAGTGGTTCAGAAGCCAGGCAACAGGGAGTCTCTGCTACGCGTGGAATGCTTTAATAAATGCATTCCCCATGCATGGAGGAACTTTCTCGTTATTATAGGTATTTATACGAGTCGAGGTTGGCTGGCACGAGGAACATGCTGTTATACATAATTGCTTCTATTTACAGTTTCCCAATAGCTCGACGTGTATTCGCGTTCACAGACCCATGAAATTGATATTCGGTAGGTTATTAAATAATTCACCAAACCTATCATTAATAGCGCTTGTTGCGCGCAAAATGCAATTCAATCGAGTTAAAGATAGTAATTACGGCGCTAAATAATCATTGCAACACCTCATCAGAATTGTTAAGTTGTATCATTTACGATCATTGGTATCCAATCAATCACTCGTGGCACTGACAGAACGCGATTGTTTATTAATAAGATAATTATAAGCCCGAGAATTTCGAATTTGCTAATGACATAATTCGTTGGCGAGTGGGTACTTTTTCAGAGGCTCGTTTGAAGAGCGTGTCAACCGCTTTAGTGTTCACAATTTCTCCCTTCGAGAATGACGAGAGTTTCGCTCATTCAAACAGAACGAACGAATCGATTGGGTATGAGCAAATTGGATGTCCACATTCTCGGTTGTTTGAAATGCGTACCCCTTTCTTCTCAATCATCCCTGCGCCAATTTACTCAAATGACTATTTCTAAAAAAAGTACTGTAAAAAAAGGAATAGGTATTTCAATAAAAATCTATTCAGTCGTCGACTGTTTTATTGTCGACCCGAAAAATAGTTCTTAATGAATGCCGTTTAAGATCTTTTAAAAGGTCTAGTTCTTTGATGCACGTCGTGCATCGTGAATTTATTTTTATTAATGCACGATCACCCCATCATTAGCTATTATGTCGTACACCGGTAGAACAGAGTTTGGGACAAACCCCGAAAACACGCAGATGTCGCCGACACGCCTTCATCCTCTTAGGTCCGGGTTCCCCGTTCAATGAGTATATCCAAAAACAAACTACGAGGGATCATCCGGTCGCGCGAATATAACCCGTGATTCAGGTAGAACTGGAAGGTACAGCCTATCAGGAAATCCATAGAAGGAGAACTCTTTTGTAAACTCCTACGCGCGAGGGCGTTTATTACTCCGGCATTAAAAAGGGATAATTTAATTATCCTTGAATAATACGCCTACGAAATTTGAGACGTGAAAATTTTCGCGTTTTTATTCGACGCCGTGAGAATCCCGAAGTTGAAATTCGGAGAATTTATTTCGAATATTACGGGTCGAATAAAAAAACGTGGTAATTGTTTAATTGGCACATTTGCAATATTCTTCTGTGAATTTTTACTCGTAAACTTTGATTTATCGCTTGATTTCATAAACGCTATTACTTCAATTTATCAGTTTATAATTTTTTCACTCGTTTTACGAGCTGGGCGAGTTTGCAGTTCTCTTTGCAAACTTTAAGAGGCTATTCCAATTCGAAATCTGTGTTACCAATTATGCGTGCTTCCGCAAGACGTGAAATTGTATCTATTTTGCAAGTTTATAACAAAATTCGATATTATCGTTATGCGAAAGCAGGCATCATTAGTTTTATAATCATTTCCCCTAAGTTATATTCAACTGCACGGTGACACGTGCGACACGGGTCGGTGCGAATAGACACTCCCATCATCATCATCATTTCAGTGGAAAATGGTTTTTATCAAGCGGCCAAAGAATGAAATGACATAATAACATAAATCCTTTCCACGTCGTAATTTACGGCATAAAATTGATTTACAATTATCGGTACATCAATATTAAGAATAATAACTAGCTCATGTTTTATTAAATTGAATGAATTAAATTAATTCATTTTTGACCTGCAAAAAACGAAGTTTATTTAAAAGTTTAACAAAAAAATTACTTTGACAAATCATAATATTGTTGAAATTAGTGACAAAGAAAATGCTTCGAAATCGATCAAAAACATTATGGCTTTGTTTATTCAATAAATGTATCAAAAATCACTTGACAAACATTTCGAATTCATTGACGAGATTCATTCAAGTGCTCGGATGGGCCAGAACGAGAGGGATCGAGTCGCAAAGGCAAAACAACTGTTTCTCAGTATCTCGACGAAACACCCCCAAAGTTTCTCCTCGAGCGGTCCTCAAAAGGAAAGAATAAGCCATCGCTGCCGAGTACTTTCGACTCTCCGAACTGCGTCAGGTTGCTGAAATAAAAGGAGAAAAATCGGCTCCTGTTTCCTCGCCTCGGCAGTCGCAGAATCCCGGGGGCTTCCGACAAAGCGCGCGAGCTCGCGATCCGGGACTCGTCGATTGTTCGCTGCGTCAGTTGGTAGTCGTTGACGGGTCCCGTGGCAGGATGATCGGTATTGAGAACGCGCCATTTCGTTAAACGCCTGTCAATCGGACTTACGCCGGACATGCGTACCCAATGGAAAATGGCCGAGTATCGCTTTCATAGACGATGTCCCGTCTCTCCGTCTCCGTCATTGTTTACGAAACAATGTTTCAAGAGATATATCCGTTTCACAAGGATGAGGAGT
>JABFQM010003782.1:0-10904 GCA_022816865.1 Zelostemma sp. ZL-2020
CGTCGCTATGCACTTCTTAGCGATTCGATATATTTCGATTATTTTCGATATATTCAGGATTTTGACATTTCTCGATGTTTCATACGTTTTGGCATCATTCGATATATTTCGATTATTTTCGATATATTCAAGATTTTGACATTTCTCGATGTTTCATACGTTTTGGCATCATTCGATATATTTCGATTGTTTTCGATATATCGCATTGTTTCGCAACGGATCTTGAAAATTATTGGATTCCTGAGTGCATTTTGACTTGTCACACGTCGCTATGCACTTCTCAGCGATTCGATATATTTCGATTATTTTCGATATATTCAGGATTTTGACATTTCTCGATGTTTCATACGTTTTGGCATCATTCGATATATTTCGATTATTTTCGATATATCGCATTATTTTGCGACGGATCTCGAAAATTTTCGAATTCCTAGGTGTATTTTGACTTGTCACGCGTCGCTATGCACTTTTTAGCGATTCGATATATTTCGATTATTTTCGATATATCGCATTTTTCGCAGCGGATCTTGTAAATTGTTAAATTCCTAGGTCTATTTTGACTTGTCACACGTCGCTATGCACTTTTAGCGATTCGATATATTTCGATTATTTTCGATATATTCCAGATTTTGACATTTCTCGACGTTTCATACGTTTTGGCATCATTCGATATATTTCGATTATTCTCGATATATCGCATTATTTTGCGACGGATCTCGAAAATTTTTGAATTTCTTGGTGCATTTTGACTTGTCACGCGTCGCTATGCACTTTTTAGCGATTCGATATATTTCGATTATTTTCGATATATCGTTATTTCTTCGTTGTTATTCGATCCAAAAAAAATCGTTTCCCAGGACAAATCGATCGAATCGCTGGCGACGATTCAGTTGCCGGAAGGAGTGAGCATCGACGTGGGCAAATGGCTCAGCGGCGACTCGAAACACGCCTACGCCGATTGGCTCACGAGGATACCCACGAAGAAAGCGGAAATCCCGCAAAGCAAGCCCCTGAAAAAGGTAAGAACCGAATCAATGTTCGTCCTCGAAAAAGCGCCCGCAATAAAAACAATCCTCGTTTCCGCGCGCAGGCCGAAGCGCGCGCCCTCTATCTCGCGGAAAAGTACGCGCACCGCTGGCACAACCGGTGCCAGCGCCTCCGCGGCATCCAGCCCTTGAAGCTCGCGGACGGCGCGTGGCTCAAGGAGGTTCTCTTCAACCCTTCCTCGCGACTCGCGCGACAAGTCGCTTGCAACATGGTCGAGTCCCTTTGCCAGGGCACCGAGCGCAAAAAAGTCGTCCTCGTCCTTCTGACGTGCTACCTCGAAGAGCTGAGGAAAGCCGGCGAAAGCAGCGCGGAATTTCTCTCGCTTTACCAAAACCTCATTCGGCAATCGCCGTGGAAGCAATTCCTCGCGGTGCGAGGGGTCATGACGCTTCTCGCGGATCTTTTGACTCGGGAAATCGAGGAGCTGCACAGGCTTGAGGAGACGACGCTGACGAGCGATTTGGCTCAGGGTTATTCGCTCAAGATGCTGACGGAGTTGTTGGCGACGTTTTTGGAGCAGGAGAATATCAAACAGCAGTACAAAGGGAGGCTCGTCGGAGCGGTTTTGAATGGCTATTTGTCGCTGAGGAGACTCGTCGTGCAGAGAACGAGGCTCATCGATGAGACGCAGGAAAAGCTGTTGGAGCTTCTGGAGGAAATGACGAGCGGTGAGTACTTTTCGATTATTTTCGATATATTTGAAATTTTGACGTTCCTCGATCTCGCGGACCTTTTCCCGAGTTTCGATTATTTTCGAGATATTTCGATTATTTTCGATATTCGGGGTTATTTCGTCACTAGTCGCGGAAATTTCGAGATATATTGGTGTACTTTGACTCGATACACGCTCCTACGTACTTTTTGACACTTCGATATATTTCGATTATTTTCGATATATTTGAAATTTTGACGTTTCTCGACCTCGCGGACCTTTTCCCGAGTTTCGATTATTTTCGAGATATTTCGATTATTTTCGATATTCGGGGTTATTTCGTCACTAATCGCGGAAATTTATAGATTTATTGGTGTACTTTGACTCGATACACGCTCCTACGTACTTTTTGACACTTCGATATATTTCGATTACTTTCGATATATTTCGATTATTTTCGATATATTTGAAATTTTGACGTTTCTCGACCTCGCGGACCTTTTCCCGAGTTTCGATTATTTTAGAGATATTTCGATTATTTTCGATATTCGGGGTTATTTCGTCACTAATCGCGGAAATTTTGGGATAAGATTGTTGTACTTTGACTCGATACACGTTCCTACGTACTTTTCGACGGTTCGATATATTTCGATTATTTTCGATATATTTGCAAAATTGCTCAATTTCCTTTTAAAAAAGGCACAGAAGAAGAAACCAAAGCATTCATGGCAATTTGCGTGGAAACCGTGCAAAAGTACAGTCCCCAAGACGTGCGCACCCCAGTCTTCATTTTCGAGCGACTTTGCTCCATAATTTACCCCGAAGAAAACGACGTCGGGGAGTTTTTCCTCACCCTGGAAAAGGACCCTCAACAAGAAGACTTTTTACAAGTAAACCCCGTTTTTGCCGCCTGACATAGAACGTAACCAACATCGCAACGATCCCCTCGTCTTTTTCTCAGGGTCGAATGCTGGGCAACCCTTACAGCAGTTTGGAACCCGGGCTGGGCCCTTTGATGAGGGACGTGAAAAATAAAATCTGCCAAGACTGCGAGCTCGTCGCTTTGCTCGAGGACGACAACGGCATGGAACTTCTGGTCAACAACAAAATCATCAGCCTCGACCTCCCCGTCAAAGAGGTACGATTTCATCCTAATTACAACGTCGATATATTTCGATTATTTTCGATATTCCGCGTCATTTTTCTATTAAACTCGAAAAATTTTATATTTTACGGCATGTTGGGACTTTTTACACATTCCTATGTACTTTTCAACCGTTCGATATATTTCGATTATTTTCGATATATTCCAGATTTCGACATTTGTCGACGTTTCAGACCTTTCTAGACGTTTTTACGCGATTCGATATATTTCGATTATTTTCGATATTTCGCGTCATTTTTCGATTAATCTCGAAAATTTTTATATTTTACGACATATTGGAGCTTCCTACACATCAATATGTACTTTCCAACGGTTCGATATATTTCGATTATTTTCGATATATTTCGATTTTTCGACGTTTCGGACGTTTTCAGCACCACTTGTTCAATTCGAATGTAAACTTCGATACTTTTCGATTCAATAACGGATAAAACTGCCCCCAAAAGGTGTACAAAAAGATCTGGGTCCTCGAGGGCGGCGAATGCGACTCGATGCGCGTGGTGTATCGAATGCGCGGCCTACTCGGCGACGCGACCGAGGAGTTCGTCGAGACTCTAAACGCGAGTCACGAGCAAGAAGTCAACAACGAGGAAGTGTACAAAATGGCAAACGTCTTAGCGGACTGCGGCGGCCTCAAGGTCATGCTTGACCGGCTCGCGGCGATCCAGGACGTCGCGAGGGCGCGGCCCTTGCTCCAGGTCCTCCTCAAGCTTTTCCGACTTTCCGTCAAAGTCAAGAGGAACCAGGAAGTCCTTAGCCGGCCCGAGTTGGGCGCCGTTTCCGTCCTTCTCGACGTTCTTCAGCGCTGCCTCGAATCCGAGCTTGACAACTCGCAGGGAAAAGTCACCGAGCAACTTTTGGACGTGAGTTTCGATTTTTTTCGATTATCATGCGATATATTGCGGTATATACAGGTATTTCGACGCGAAGTGCTGCGATATCGTGATTTTTCATTTTTGAGACACTTTTGGACACCAATATGCGATTCGATATATTTCGATATATTTCGATACATTGCGATATACTCCGTTTAATAGCAGTAGAGTCCATTTTTATGGAAATTTTTGACTTTTTATCCATTTCCGGCACTCGAAATCGATTCGATATATTTCGATATATTTCGATACATCGCGATATACTTCGTATAATAGCAGTAGAGTCCTTTTTTATGGCAATTTTCGACTTTTTATCCATTTCCGGCACTCGAAATCGATTCGATATATTTCGATATATTTCGATACATTGCGATATACTCCGTATAATAGCAGTAGAGTCCTTTTTTATGGCAATTTTCGACTTTTCATTCATTTCCGGCACTCGAAATCGATTCGATATATTTCGATATATTCCATATATCATCGTGGAAAGTCGCATTATCGTAATCTCTTACTTTTGAGACACTTTCAAACACTTATTCGATTCGATATATTTCGGTTTTCCGTAGTTTCTGGGCTTCCCGGACATTTCGGAGCCCACTTTCGATTATCAAAATGTATTTCGATAGATAATGGAGAACATTCTGGCGAACGCGGCCTCGCAGTCCCTGGGCTGTTTTAAGGAGTTCTCGAGGACCCTCGGGGGTCCCGAGCATGTCAAGGCCCTGCTCTCGTGCACCCAATCGGCGTCCGTGAGGCAGAGCAGCAACGTGCTGCAGCACCTCGCCAGGGTCTTAGCCGCGCTGACCTACGGAAATCGCGAGAAAATGGCCCTGCTTTGCGACTACTTCGAGCCCATTCTCAACTTTTACAAGTTCGACTTCGACAGAACGCCCGAGGACGAGCAGAAGCTCGAACTCTTCTGTATTTTGACGCAGGGCATCGAGAGAAATGAGATCGGCAACACGCTCAAGGATCACATCATTGACATGGGTATCGTGAAGAACGCGGTCGAGTACATCACGGTAAGTTTTGTAACTCGATTACTTATCCGCTTGCCGTTTCGATATATTTCGATTATTTTCGATACATCGAAAATTTCGACATTTCTCGACTTTCCGGGTGTTTTTAGACGTTTTCGCGAGATTCGATATATTTCGATTCTTTTCGATATATCGCGTTATTTTTCAACGAATCTGGATAATTACACGATGTACGGGTGTATTTTGACTCGATACACTTTTCCATGTACTTTTTAACCGTTCGATATATTTCGATTATTTTCGATATATCGAAAATTTCGACATTTCTCGACTTTTTGGATGTTTTTAGACGTTTTCGCGGGATTCGATATATTTCGATTCTTTTCGATATATCGCGTTATTTTTCAACGAATCTGGATAATTACACGATGTACGAGTGTATTTTGACTTGATACACTTTTCCATGTACTTTTTAACCGTTCGATATATTTCGATTATTTTCGATATATCGAAAATTTCGACATTTCTCGACTTTTCGGATGTTTTTAGACGTTTTCGCGGGATTCGATATATTTCGATTCTTTTCGATATATCGCGTTATTTTTCAACGAATCTGGATAATTACACGATTTACGGGTGTAGTTTGACTTCACACTTTTCCATGTACTTTTTAGCCATTCGATATATTTCGATTATTTTCGATATATCGAAAATTTTGACATTTCTCGACTTTCCGGATGTTTTTAGACGTTTTCGCGCGATTCGATATATTTCGATTCTTTTCGATATATCGCATTATTTTTCGATGAATCTGGATAATCACACGACGCACGGGTGTATTTTGACTCGATACACGTTTCCATGTACTTTTTAACCGTTCGATATATTTCGATTATTTTCGATATATCGAAAATTGCGACATTTCTCGACTTTTTCGCGTGGTTCGATATATTTTGATTATTGCGAGTCGTACAACCACAATCGCATTGCTCGTTTCACAATAAAAATTGCTTTGATTCTGAACCCACGACTTCGTGGATTATCAGGTTTTGGCGCCGTGTGTCAAACCAACTTTATTAGCAACAGACAGCGACGAATTGAAAGCGTTCATATCGAAGCCCGGGCTCAAGTACATCCTGCGCTTCCTCACGGGGTTGGCTCGAAACCACGAGCCCACTCAGGTAAATCGAAATCCATCGTCATGTACTCGTAACTTCGCACGTTATTGAATCAAAAACGTAATCTTTAGCTCGCGGTCTCTCAAACGACGATTAACATAATCCACCGGCTCGAGCAAGTCTCCTCGAACGAGCACGTCGGCTCCCTCGCGGAAAACCTTCTCGAGGCGCTTTGCACAAACGCGCGCGTCGCCGAGCTCATCGTCGAGGCGCGCCAGAATACGCGGAGCGAGAAAAAACGCATGGCGATGGCGATGCGAGAAAAGCAGCTCGGCGCTCTGGGCATGCGAACCAACGACAAGGGACAAGTCACCGCGAGCGGCACGATTCTGGAGCAAATGGAGGATTTGGGCGACGAGACGGGCCTCGTTTGCGTCATTTGCCGCGAGGGATACAAGTTCAAGCCCAGCATGGTGAGTTTCCACATCGATTCTTTTCGATTTCCGGGTGCGATTCGCTTCGAATTCGCGTTTTTCGTCGATAAATCGGTATTTTTGGACTTGGGAGTCATTTTTACGCGATTTTTTGGATTCGAGATATTTCGATACTTTTCGATTATCGCGTGTAATTCGTTCCGGATCTGCGACTTTTTTTATATATCAGTGTTTCAAGACTATTCGCACATGTTTAGACGGTTTTCAGCGATTCGATATATTTCGATATATTTCGATTCTTTTCGATTATCGCGTGTAATTCGTTCCGGATCTTCGACTTTTTTTGATATATCGGAGTTTCAAGACTATTTGCACATGTTTAGACGGTTTTCAGCGGTTCGATATATTTCGATACTTTTCGATTATCGCGTGTAATTCGTTCCGGATCTTCGACTTTTTTTGATATATCGGAGTTTCAAGACTATTTGCACATGTTTAGACGGTTTTTAGCGGTTCGATATATTTCGATATATTTCGATACTTTTCGATTATCGCGTGTAATTCGTTCCGGATCTTCGACTTTTTTTGATATATAGGAGTTTTAAGACTAGTTGCACATGTTTAGACGATTTTCAGCGATTCGATATATTTCGATACATTTCGATATATCCGTATTTTTTGGTATTTCGGGAATTTCCAAACATTCAATGAATTTCGAGATAAACATTCCCCACCGATTCGATCCAGGTCCTCGGGATCTACACGTTCACGAAGCGCTGCAACGTCGAAGAATTCGAGACGAAGCAGCGTAAAACCGTGGGCTACACGACCGTGACGCACTTCAACGTCGTCCACGTCGATTGCCACATGTCGGCAGTGCGCTTGGCCCGGGCCCGCGACGAGTGGGAGAGCGCCGCGCTCCAGAACGCCAACACCAAATGCAACGGTCTCCTGCCTCTTTGGGGCCCGCAGGTCCCCGAATCCGCGTTCGCCTCGTGCCTCGCGCGGCACAACACTTACCTGCAAGAGTGCACGGGCCATCGCGACATCTCGTACTCGTCCACGGTTCACGACCTGAAACTGCTTCTGCTGAGGTTCGCCCAGGAGAAGAACTTCCACGACGATACCGGAGGCGGTGGGCCACAGTCAAATATGCACATGGTCCCGTATCTCGTGCACATGGCTCTTTACGTCATCAACACGTGAGTCGATATTTTTCGATATGTTTCGATATATTGCGATATTTTTCAGAATTTACGGTTTGGTTACTGTTTTATGAATTTCTGGTATGTTTTTGAGCATTTCTGACGATTCGATACATTTCGATATATTGCGATATTTTTGAAAATTTTCAGTTTTTGAACTGTTTTATGAGTTTTTGATATGTTTTTGAGCATTTTTAACGATTCGATATATTTCGATACATTTCGATATGTTCGATATATTGCGATATTTCACAAAATTTTTAGTCTAGATACTGTTTTATGAGTTTTTAATATGTTTTTGAGCAGTTTTAACGATTCGATATATTTCGATACATTTCGATATATTTCGATACATTGCAATATTTCACAAAATTTTTAGTTTCGTTACTGTTTTATGAGTTTCTGGTATGTTTTAGAGCATTTTCAATGATTCGATATATTTCGATACATTTCGATATGTTCGATATATTGCGATATTTCACAAAATTTTCAGTTTAGATACTGTTTTATGAGTTTTTTATATGTTTTTGAGCAGTTTTAACGATTCGATATATTTCGATACATTTCGATATATTGCGATATATGGTGATATTTTTGAAAATTTTCAGTTTTGTTACTGTTTTATGAGTTTTTAATACGTTTCGGAGCAATTACAACTGTTCGATATATTTCGATACATTGCGATATTTTACAAAATTTTCAGTAAAGTTGCTGTTTCATGAGTTTTTCATGTTTTTGAGTATTTCCGATGATTCGATATATTTCGATATATTTCGATATATTGCGATATTTTTGGAAATGTTCAGTTTTGTAACTGTTTTATGAGTTTCTGAAACGTTTTGGAGCAACTGCAACTATTCGATACATTTCGATATATTTCGATACATTGCGATATTTCACAAAATGTTCAGTTCAGTTACTGTTTTATGAGTTTCTGATATGTTCTAGAGCATTTCCAATGATTCGATATATTTCGATACATTTCGATATATTTCGATATATTGCGATATTTTACAAAAATTTTAGTCGAGTTACTGTTTTATGAGTTTCTGGTATGTTTTAGAGCATTTTCAATGATTCGATATATTTCGATACATTTCGATATGTTCGATATATTGCGATATTTTACAAAAATTTTAGTCGAGTTACTGTTTTATGAGTTTCTGCTATGTTTTAGAGCATTTTCAATGATTCGATATATTTCGATACATTTCGATATGTTCGATATATTGCGATATTTCACAAAAATTTTAGTTTAGATACTGTTTTATGAGTTCCTGACATGTTTTTGAGCATTTCTAGTGATTCGATATATTTCGATATATTGCGATATTTTTGAAAAATTTCAGTTTTTCAACCATTTTATGAGTTTTTATAACGTTTCGGAGCAATCACAACCATTCGATACATTTCGATATATTTCGATATATATCGATTTTTCACTCAATTTTTCTGGGAACCGTATCCTTAGAACGCGATCGGCGAGCAGAGAAGATAAAAGCCTCGTAACGTATTTGGAGTCGGCGCCGAGTCCGAGCTGGTTGGACAATTGTTACGAAGCGGAAGGCGCGTTTTACCAGTGCGCCATGTCGTTGCTATTGCTGACGCCGGCGCGCTGGAATCGGTACAAGATCGCGCATTTGCGCCGGCTCATCGTGCTCGCGCACCAAAGGCACCTCTCGCCTTCGGCGCCCACGAAAACCATCCTCGACGCCGTAGCCAAGGACTACGCGCTCTATAAAAGCGCTCTGCTCTTTTTCGGCCTCGTCGATTGCATCTATAACAACTTTTTCAAGGTTTGTCACCTCAATCATTTACACTCGTCAATTTACTACCGAAAACTCGAAAACCTGACTTTCTTTTAGAAAGTAAACGTTTTGTCGGACGACCAATGGCCGTCCGTTCTCGCCGAGTACATTCGGCACAACGACGAGGCGATGTTGAAAGCTTCGGAGCGCGTTCTCGCCACTTACAGGGACGAGCTTTTGCCCTGCGCATCTTTCGACGAGTTCTGCGACCTCGCGGGCAAGTTTTTTTCCGCTCCTTTCGTAGCGAAGACAAAACGAGCGATTTTTAACACGTTTCTCGTCCTCGTTTTCTCATAGGTTTGCTCGGGGAAATCGCGAATCCTTCGACGTTCATCGACGATCTTTTGCACGGCTTCGCATAGTACGAGACGCGGCGCAAAGTTTACCACTGTTTCCTCTGACGCACTTGGATATTATTATTACGCGTGATTGTATCGTCATTATCGCTACGATGTTTTCGTATTTATGCACAGAGTTATTCGAAGGTGTTTTATGCGAATCGGAAGGGAAGACGATTTGTGCTTTGGTAAAATTCATATAACGAGAATAAATACATGTTTGCAAGGGTTTCGGGTTTTTTTTTCGCGCCGTTACCCCTTACAAAATTGAGTATTTTTCTGAGTTTGGGGAAGGACTTGGGTGCAGCCATCTTTTGAAGGGGAATGTGAAGGTAGGTTTGCTTTTGTCTCGTGCGCTCATTGGTTTTTGTTACTGTTTCATGAGTTTTGGAGCAATCGAACGATTCGATAGTTTTCGATATATTGCGATATTTTTGGAAATTTTTCAGTTTTTTGCTGTTTTATGAGTTTTTAATACGTTTTTGAACAATTAAAACTATTCGATACTTTTCGATATATTTCGATACATTGCGATATTTTACAACATTTTCAGTTTAGTTGCTGTTTCATGAGTTTTTCATATGTTTTTGAGTATTTCCGATGATTCGATATATTTCGATACATTTCGATATATTTCGATACATTGCGATATTTCACAAAATTTTCAGTTCAGTTACTGTTTTATGAGTTTTTGATATGTTCTAGAGCATTTCCAATGATTCGATATATTTCGATACATTTCGATATATTTCGATATTTTACAAAAATTTTAGTCGAGTTACTGTTTTATGAGTTTCTGGTATGTTTTGGAGCATTTCCAATGATTCGATATATTTCGATACATTTCGATATGTTCGATATATTGCGATATATTTTAAAATTCTCAGTTTTGTTACTGTTTTATGAGTTTTTGGAACGGTTTGGAGCAATTACAACTATTCGATGCATTTCGATATATTTCGATACATTGCGATATTTTACAAAATTTTCAGTAAAGTTGCTGTTTCGTGAGTTTTTCATGTTTTTGAGTATTTCTGATGATTCGATATATTTCGATACATTTCGATATATTTCGATATATTGCGATATTTTTGGAAATGTTCAGTTTTGTAACTGTTTTATGAGTTTCTAAAACGTTTTGGAGCAACTGCGACTATTCGATACATTTCGATATATTTCGATACATTGCGATATTTCACAAAATGTTCAGTTCAGTTACTGTTTTATGAGTTTCTGATATGTTCTAGAGCATTTCCAATGATTCGATATATTTCGATAC
>JABFQM010003783.1:0-10906 GCA_022816865.1 Zelostemma sp. ZL-2020
GTTTCGATTTATTATTAAAATTGAGCCCAAAAAACTGGAGCAAAATCGCGATTAGGCTGTCCTTTTCTAATTCTCGCTTCGTCCTTTTTCAAGAGAGAGACAAAATCGAGGTATAGCGCCCCCTTAACGCAATTTTGGAGTGATTTCAGTAGTTTTCATGATTTTTTGTGTTGAAGTGTGCTAATTTACAGGGTTCGTTTTTTGAACAAATTGTTCCTCGAAATTATCTTAATTTTCATTTTTTACAACTTTAATAAAGAATAATCATCAAAATATATCATTTACTTCCAGTTTAAGTCGTGCCTCACAACTCCCCACCTTTTTTGAAAATTCACAAAAAGATACATTTTTACGATAAAATTGTTTAACCGTTATGAATTTTGACAAACTGCTCAAGCCAAAAGTTGTGTTTTCGTGTCTCCTAAAGATTCTACTTTGCAGATTTTCAAAATATGAATTTTTATGGTAGTTATGTCTCACAACTTCCCACTCTCCCCTACTTTTCTTCAAAATGTTGGTTTCATCTGGGCAGTCAATAATTTACAAAAAATGCATTCACGAATGTAAAAAATGTCGATGAGAGTAATTGATGAGATTCGTTCGTGATACAGCGATTGCTCGTGCTTCGAGCAGAAGAGAAGTTGCATTATCGATATGAAAAAAAAATTTTGATGAAATTTAATGTACTTTCGAGCAGGACTTTGCACGCCCTAAAATTATGTCCCCATTTAAAAGTCACCCCAATCGTCATCGCGATTAGTCATGGTTACGGTTTAAATCGAAACAAGTGTAACGCAAAAGTAATTTCTGAATGTGGATTGAGACGACACAACAACATTTTTTTTCGACTGATTTTAAAACTGACAGCTGCCACCGCAACTTGACGGACCGGAACAAGAGCATGTGCACATTTCCAAGACTCGTAGATTGGATTTTCTCCGCAAACAGTAACTGATGAGTTGGGATTGATTAATTACGAAGTTGAAGATAACAAATGACAAACAGTGTTATTTTCGTTATCTCCCTGCTGATTTTGCGTGTTCCTTGGGATAGAAGATAAAAATAGGGCGAATAATATTTGAATTTATTATTGTAAAATCGATAAAATGGGCCAGTGGTTCAATTCCGTCCAGCGTAAAAGCGCCGATCGATCATGAACTGTAAAGTAACAGCGAGTTCGAGAGAATCGTCGGTTTTGATTGATGACTTTTCAATCGCCAGAATTCATTGTTAGAGATCGCAAGAGGGTTAACCAGCGAGAAAATTGTTGTTCCTTTGATTCAGACCATTGTTAGGTTTTATCATAGATACGTAACGATGTAATGATTACAAGGTGTTACTTATTTCGTAAAAATGAGATTGCGGTTATCGATGAAATCCACATTTTCATCAGAGTCTGTGACAAATCGCTAAAAGATCAGAACCTTTGCTGTGTACTGTGATACATCTATACAAAAAATTTGATTAAAAAAATTAAAAAAATTTTAAAAATTAAAAAATTGTGTAATCCGACTGTCCACGAATATTACATCGTTCATTTCCAATGATAAAAGTATCGAGGAAACTTGAATGAAGTAAGTACATACAAAAGCATGTAAAGTCAGCATATCATAACTAATTTCAAACTTTTTATCTTTTTTAATCTCAATGTTCGAGATAAGCGCATTCCAAAATTGTCCATCGTATAAATGACTCATGATTACACTTTTAACCTCCGAAATGAAAATGATTTATACAGAATGTAATTAAAAATATGCAACCTAAAACCAGTGAAAAATAAAACATTCAAAATTCTTTATTGAATGAGTTTATTGAACTATAAGAATTTTATTCCGAGAAAACCTCACAAAGAACCAGCAGTTTCTCGGTGCTGGTGTGGCAGGTTGACAATTTTGCGTTCAATTGTTTAACAGTGCCGATTAATTTTTTTAAATCACATATTTCGTTGAGAGTCTTGATTTCCCGCACCAGTGTTGATAAATCGTTGGCAACGTCTTCTATTTGCGTCCGCTGGGTTTGAAGATTGTCAGCTACTTCTGCAGTCCGAGCTCTCTTTGCTGGTGATTTTGCTTTAGGTGGAACGGTGCAAGTTTTGTTCCCGGAGGCAGCGATGATGGTGTCATCATGAGCTGATGAGAATCCTGGCTCGATTCTCTTTCTCAATTTTCCACCGGTGGTGATGCGAGCGGTTGTCTTGGTACGAACCATAATGCGTCGTCAGTACTTCTTCAAGTTATCGATTTGTTTTACTAAAACAATATCGGCCTACGTATTCCCAAAGAGACAAAGGAGATGTAATCACGTGAAGATAGCAATCGGTGTCGAATCTTCGATATAGTGCCGACTTCTGACTTCTGGTTGAGTCGTAAAATTATTTCCGAACACACTTTTTCGATTTACCAATACAAACCTGCCGATTTAATATATTTTCATACTAAACGGAGATAGAAAATAAATCGTGAAAAAGGATTGAATAAATTGTTTATCAAATACATGAGATTGAATCCCAATTAAAACTTTTCGTGTTTGTTGATGACAGTTAATTTCTGCTCCAATTCGTGATCATTTTAATGAATAATACCAATAACCACAAAAATGCTTTTTCTGTTTTTATTCTGTATCGCAATAAAGCGCGGTCCCTCGAATCAGGCAATACTTCGGATCCATTTCAGAATTCAAATACACGCGGCAAACGTAATTTCCAAACTGCCCGAGTTCGTTAAAATCGGCGTTTCTTCCCAAAGCCGAATTAAATATTGGGCATTTGTATTGACCTTCGATTTCGGAAGAGTTTGCGCTCTTCAATATCGGAATGATACGTACATTCGGCATGTTTTGATAAGCAATCTTTTTTATATTTCCAACCAATGCACGACGATCTAAATCCCACGTAGCCCCTGACAAATACAACCCGTAAACCTCGGTTGCATTTTCTTTCGCGTTCTCCAAAACGTTGGAATCATCCACGACTTTGTAATTACATTTAACTTTATTAACGGGAATATTGTTGAGCCGAGAAAATTTCATTTTAATCGCCAAAAAAAGCGCATTCGGCGACGTCATTGCTCGCAACCAAAATAATTGTGGCTGTCCTTTGTTCACCCAATCTTCCATAAATCGCAAGCGCTGGGAAAGTTCAAGAGTGAAAGCTGATAGAGATCGCTTGGTATAATAAAACGCTCCTCTTGCCCTCCAAATTAATGGCACTCTATGATCGCGTAATTGTTCCGCCAATTCTTTCACTTCTTCGTAATTTGTTATCGAACCGTCGTAAAAAGCGCCAATTTCCTCCAAGGATTTCTTGATCATTCCAAGGACAACATTGTAACCTTCAACCTCGCGACATAATACATTATTCAGCGGTTCATAATAATCGGGAGGATACGAAATTCGGATTTTCCCAACGTCGAACAAGTTCGGCAGAAGGTCCGAAACTTTTTTCATTACGATTTTGGCTTCTGCCTCATCCTCGGTTTTCTCAGCGGCGACGATGTTCTCGAATCGCAGTAAAAGCTTATCAAAAGTGTTCAACCTGGCGTTGTTGCGAATAAAGTCAGCGTTTTCGTCGAATCCATAAACTTTTGCCGGGCTGCAAAACGGGATAAATTGTTCGATGAACTCGGTGCAGTCTCGATATTCCGTTCGTTTCGGGACAGCGAATATTTTCGACGATTCATGCCAGAGCAGAGAGAAATTTCGCTTCGAAACGACTTCTTTCCTGCAGTAATTGTTCAGCAGAGCTTTCATCGATTCGAAGTCGAAACGATCCACGATCCTCGCTCCGTAAACGCACTTTCCGATCAGATAAAGCAACAAGGGAATCGACAAGTTCTCGTCGTCGTTTCCGAAGCGACACAATAGAGTAAAAATTGAAAGAAAATCCGTTTCTCCAAATCGATAGGAAACATTCCAGCCTTGACAAGGTGCAAAAAATGGTCTCTGAGAAACCACAGCGTTGAAAAAACAAAGCCCGTAGAGCAATTTTGAGAAAGATTTGCTTTTGCTAGAGCAAAGCGTGAAAAACGATCGATCTTTCAAAGGCTCCGAATAATAAGTTCTTGATAAATGTTGTCTCAATTCGACCGGATCATTGTAGGCAATTTTAACGCTATTTTGGAGAATGTTGATAGGGAATTCGTGATAAGTGCAGCTGCTCAACCAAAGTCGAAACTCGGAAGACGCGACTGGGGCGTCAAGGTCATTGCAAATCTTGTCAAGTTTCCGCATCCACGACGCCGCCAAATGACCGTTGTGAAAAAAAACCCAGTCTCCGTTTTCCCGCGCTTTTTCGATCAAAGACTTTGTCTCTTCGTCCGATTTTCGGCCCATGAACACGTCGATTATTTTCGCGGAAAATCCTATTGTTCGGGCGTAACTTTGGACCACTTTTAACGGGGATGAATAACTTGGTAGGAAAAATATGATCGGTGTGAAATACATGGTTTCCGCGTATGATTTCGCGAGTGCGCTTTCGAGGCCGTGATCTGGGCTCTCTTCCAAAATCTGGACCGTGAATTTCACTATCGCCTCAATAGTTTTATCAGAGCGTAACATTTTGAGCATTATTAGCTTTTGGAAAGTCGTCAGATTTTTATTCCAGGGCGATGGCAGGTGATTTTCTGGTTCACTGGACTCGCTGTACGTTTGCCATTTCAATCGATCCGATTTTAAACATTCTGGCAGATTTTTAAACACCTTCAAAGTCTCACTGACGTTGCATATTTGCTGCCATGACTCATCCGGCAACCATTTAACTCCTGAATCATTTGATTCTGTGGAATTAACGATGCTGATAAACGCGTTAATTTCATCTTCTGTTACGCGCTTGTTGTGCAACATTGTTTTAGTGGACAGCAAGAAAGAAAACACAGTTTTGTGCTCCTCGAATAACGAACGTCGAACGCTGCGATGGAGAGTTTTCGTGAACGATTGTTCGAGAAAGAATAACCTTTTTTCGAAATTAGAACTTACGTTCGACGTCTCGAATGATTTTTTAAACAGAGCGACGAAGCTTAAGAGTGAGAAACGATACACGTGATTCAAAACGTGTAGCGACTTCGCAAACTTGTATAAATTCACGGAGTACTTGACGTACGAACGATACAATTGTCTTTGAACGCGCATTTCATCTCTCACGCTTTCCGAATCCTTTTCCAGCAGAATCGTTTTCATAAACAGTTTTTTGGACACGTCGAGTTTGTTGATGGCTTTTTCGTCTTCCAAAATATTCTCATCCGAAGTCGATAGTATTCGTAAAATGTTTCTTTCTTCCTCTTTTATTTTTTTCGCGTTGCGAAAGCCCTGAGTTCTGACGGTTTCAAAAATGTCGTAAAATCCGGACTTTTCTTTCGAGACGACGATGTCCGAAAACTGACGTTGCAGAGTTTCCTCGCAGAAGGAAAAATCTACAAGCGCAACTTTGTCTAGAATATCTACAGCGACGTTCTGCTCTTTAGAGATCATCGTAATGTAAAGCCTGAAACTTCGATTGAAAGACAAAATCTCCCGATCGAATTCGATGAGTCGTTCTTCCAAACCCTTGTAATGATTCTGAGTTATCATTGGAATCAGCGATTTTATCAGCTCGCAATCACCGTTTTCGATCAGCACCGAAACTCCCGAGTGCATCCCCTGTTTGATAGTATTGAAATGATCGTCATTCAACGCCTTGGACACGTTCAATCCACCGCGCGCATGTTCCATTTTTCTTATCCATCGACTCGCTGTTTTCTCCGGATCAAAAATGAGGTACACCCAAGCCGAAGAGTTTTCAACGATAACAGCATTTTGCAGCGAGCAAAAATCCTCGGTTAAACTCTCCATGTCCCATGAATCCAAACTATCATTCGACGCCGAAAGTACTCGAACTACATCGAACTCTTCGGAAAACGGAAGCTTCGATGCTCGCACGAATGTCATCCAATCATCCAAGATCATCTTCCTATCCCCGTAAGAAAGCGACCCTAAATACGTGATTATTCCGGAGGACAAAATCATGTCCCCGGCGATGTTGTCGAAATTGGTTTGCAGCTCGTTCGCCGATTGCATCCATCGATGTTTCTCGCTCGTGAGGCTCGTGATCAAACCCTCCGATGTTTCCAATTTCAAGGTGCAGCTCGACACTTCCTCTTCCAGATTTTGTTGCCTCGAAAGAACGATTCTGAAAGTGTCCTTGAGGGCGTTCATGGTATCATTCAAACCGTCCAGAATTTTCCGCTTTCCGTTGAGGCAAGCTTCCGCCAATTTGTACTCTTCGTTGACAGCCGCGAGTTTTTGTTTCTTCGGAGCGACGATTTTGGCCACATCGTCGTAGAATATCATGGCGCGAACCCATCTGCACAAACCTTCAGCAGCGCTGGAAGCTTTGGCGACCAAACTGGGTTGGAAAATTGGGTTGGACATGTAAGTCTTTTTGATGGTTTGAACCACGGTCGGCGGGATGTTGTTTCTATCATAATCTTTGAGGTTCTGGAGGAAATTGATGTCTCCCATGAACCTTTTACTCGGGCCCCAAAAATCCATCGTCTTGGTCCCCGTTGCCGGGTCTGTAATCCGATCCGGGGGAATATTCAACATCACACACACCGTGGCCATCACCAATTTGACCGTATCAGGAGGATTTTTCAGTGCCTTAACAAGACCAGCATCGGTAGGTTTTAAAGTATTCAGAGCTGCGATCGCAGTCTCCAGATTCGGCACGACGGTCGACAAGTTTTCCTGGATTTCCTTCTCCCAACTCGCCGCTATCCTGGCTTTGTCATCGGCGAATTCTTCGTCTTTCTTCACCAACACCGTTGTGTCCTGGATCAACGAGTTGTTTCGCTCCATTTCCTTTTTGGTAGCTTCCGTTTCTTCCGAAGAAACTTTCAACTGTTCCCGCAGATTTCCCAGTTTCCTCTTTATTTCTTCCACGCGAAGTTTCGTCGACTGAAGCTTGTCCAAACCGCGCAAGTACTCGTTTCTCATGATCCTCATTTTCTCCTGGTTCTTCGCAACGAGATTCACGAAGGATTCGATCATGCGAATGAACGTCGACGGCATCGGGACGAATCTTCCAAAGTTCCTTATGTAGTCGTGGAAATAAATCGACACTTGCAAGCACGACTTTTTAACGTTCTCGCTGAGCTTTGCATCTTTGATAAAACTCGTCGCTACTTGTTGTAAACTTTCGTTGGGCCAACCATCCCACCAATCCACGTAAGAGCAGCTCAAAAGATTCGAATACTTGCGGAAAACGGACCGCAAATTATTTCTTTCGAGTGGATTGAAACAGAGAACGAAGTGAAGTTTTTGTCTGCAGCTGCAGAGGAAGTATTCTATAACTTCCTTCACGGGCAGGTCCATATTGCGGTCCCCATCTTGAGCCAAAAGTCGGACTTTTCTCACGATAACTTCCCATTCGTCCGGTAAAAATAATCCGGGGACTTCCCCGAATTTCATCAAAACGTTGATATCCTCCAAGTGA
The DNA here is from genome assembly GCA_022816865.1 of Zelostemma sp. ZL-2020. Classification (NCBI taxonomy): domain Eukaryota; kingdom Metazoa; phylum Arthropoda; class Insecta; order Hymenoptera; family Platygastridae; genus Zelostemma; species Zelostemma sp. ZL-2020. The sequence goes on from JABFQM010003783.1 coordinate 7,466, forward strand.
CCTTCGGACATCTGCCAATCCTTGCAAAAAAAGGTGACGTTTTCATCGAAGCACGACACGCGTTTCAGATCTTTCTTCCACTTGGACATATCGTGAACGAGGGGCTCAAAAAATGTCTGTCGCTGAATGTAGGAAGCTAATCTCGTCAGAGTTCGTCTTCCAGATCCATGAAAACAAATCATCAGCAAATTTCCTCCGGGTACCGCAAGAACTCGGCAGATGTGGAACAAGTAATTGATGGAATGATTCGTCAGGACGATATTGATTTTTTTCGGGTTGCTGGAATTGTAATCGTTTACGAAAGCAACGATTTTATTTTTCAACCCCGACACCGAAACTATTTCCTCGTATTTCCTAGCGCTTCCTGCTTCTTTGCTGCTTTCCAGAAAGTCGCAGAAGAACAAACCTTCGAAACTCTCCGCGTTCAGTTCGTCGTTCCCGCTCTTCGGTAAATTGTCGAACGCGGATTCGAAGGAATCTTTGAAGTTTGATTTCACCGCGTTTTTTACCCTCGAGAATAGCCAGTTCTTATCGCCGGCGTCGTGGATTTTGTCAACGAAGACTCGGAATATTTCGTGTGTCCAGAGACGCAAGAAGGTCACTTTGCTTTCGACGGATTCTTTCTGGATGAGCCCGCATCCTTCGATCACTCTTGAAACATCCCTGATTTCGAAATGACATTGAAACTTGGATGCTACCGGTTTCAAGTACTCGGCAACCGAAAAGTAAAGTTCAAGTGTCGCACTGACAATGCAGTTCACGTTCGCCAGCACATCGACACTGAAAAGATTCTTCTTCAACTTAGCGAGAAGAACCTGGGTAAATATTTTATTCGCGTTGTCTCGGGAAACAGGATGACTAACGAAGACATTGAAATGACGCAAAAATCGATGAGAAATCGCGGGGTCTTTTCCTCTCAGCTTCAACGCGGCGGAAAAGATTGTTCGATGCAAATGCACTTGTTCCGGAGTCTTCGTATCGTACCAAAATTTATTATCCATGTACTGCCGTATCAATTCCAAAGCGGAAACGCAACTTTCATCTCCAAGGATCGAATGAAAATCGTCCACGAAATTGACGAAACTTTTCCCTCGCGTTCCGTAGTTGTAACTTTTCATCTTGTTCATCTTCGACAAAAAGTGTTCTTGAATGTCATCGACGTTCATCGATGACTTGAGATTGTAGTAGTTCATCGAGTAGCGCGTTTTGTCCAACTTTTTAGCAAAGATGTATTTTAACAACGAAGTTTTTCCGTTCGCTTCGGAGCTGCAGAGAATGAAAGGTTGAAAATGTTTTACGTGATGACGTAGCAACATCAGGTACTTGGCGTACTCGACGGTGGGCACAAAATATTCCCCGGTGTTAAGTAATGTCTCCGCAACTGCCTCCCCCTTGATTGTTTCGTTGTAATGTTTCCAACTTCCGTTGCCTTTGAAAACGTAATAATACTCTCGCAAAGATCCTTCGTTCAAGGAAAAATTCTCGAAAGATTTAACACCTTCGGGTCGTGGAAATTCTGCATTTGAGCCGGTCCAAAGTGACACGCAGAAGGCGTCGAATTGAGCCTGAGATCGCGAATCCAGCGCCCCGGAAAATGCCCAAGTCGTGGCCATAACTACACTCGCCTGGCACCAACAAACCGCGACACTTTCCTTCTTCTCGTTTTCATTCGTGCTCGCTTCAAACGCGTCTTCCAGAAACATCTTCAACAACTTCCAAGTTGACGTCACCAAATGAATCCCTCGAGTTACCAAAGCCTCGTCAGTAAAGTTACGAATGACCTTTAAGCAACAATTCATCGTCCACTTCAATAAAGGCCAGATGACGTGGAAGTGATCAGGGAAAAATCGCTGAATTTCCGGCGCGACGTAAGTCGTCCAATCCGCGGTTTCCATGTACACGACTCCGGATTTGGACACGGTGGAAGGCGACGCGTTTTTCAAGCTGCAAGTTTCGAAAACAATTACAGTTTTTTTCGGCATCGGGAGGGATTCGCCGGAAGGTAGAGCGAGGATCGAATCGCTCAAGGTCATTTGCAGCGTCTCCATCCACGCGCCTTCCAAATGCCCATCGAAAACGATCCATTTCCAGGTTTTTGAATCGTTATCGCGGCAAATTTTCGCCAAAATACCGTCGACGCAGTTTTCCTTTTCGTCGCGACGAGCGAACAACGTTGAGTACGTTACTGCGTGCGGATTAATTACATGCATTTCCACGTGGTTTGATGATTCCGAAAAAAACTTGGCGAGAATACGGAGGATCGAAGTTTTGCCTCCGAAGGAGTCGCCGACGACGATCAGCGCGTTTCTGAGCAACATCATTTCGGACAATTGTATGATCTTCAATTTCAAATTGTCGTGAAACTGCAACTGCATTTGACTGCAGATTTTTTCCGTCTCATTTAACAAGTGCGCGTGATTTGGCGTTGATAAATCGACCTTGGGAAACACGTCGCGAACGAGGTCTTGGAAAATAACGACGTCGGATTCGCCGAGTTTGGGTAAAAAAGTATCCACGATCGAGCGAAGCAGCAAAACTTCTTCGTTCTCTTCGGGAGCGCGAAGTTTTTGGTCCAAAGCTGCGTCGACTATTTTCATCACCGTTTGCAGGCTGAAAAACGTGGCGTGTTCGCTGCCGATTCTCAACTTGTCGAAACATTTTTGCATCGTTATCAATTTTTCCGTTAATTTGCCGTGGTCCAGAAATCCCGCTGCCAATAAACGAATTTCGACGATCCTTTTCGCGTCTGGTTGCATCAACGACACGGTTCTAAAATTGCGTTTTGTTTCATCCAGAAGATTCAACTTCTCAACGCAATTTGCGTTCGCGGTAGCGATAAAAAAACCTGAGGTGTTCAGTTTTAAAGGAGCACCATCCACGCAAACGTACTCCGATTTCGTTCTTTTACCGTCGTTGATTTCAGAAATGTACCGTCCGATTATCCACGAAAACTCTGGTTTGAGGCAACAAAAATTCTGGAAACAAATCCATGCACCGCACGAAACGTAACCCTTGATAACGCTGGATATGAATTTTTGATTCAAGGTCTCATTGAATTTGAACTCATAAAACAACGCGCCAAATAATCGAGCCAAACTTTTCAACGTTTCGGTTTTTCCCGAGCCATTCATTCCTGTAACAAGAGCCGATAAATGATTGTTGTAAGTTATCAGTAGCGTATGGTAGCATCTTTCCGTCAAAGGAGTGATGATCATTGGTTGCCCCAAGGCCCAATATTCGTAACCGAATTCAACCGAAATATCCAAAGTCGAAACATTCACTCTTTCGTTACGGAAATGATATTTGAAATGCATTTGCCACCTGAAATCTTTTTCGGAGTCAACTTTTTCGCCGATTAGATTCTCGATAAAATTCTCCTCGTAAATATGGTCCGTTATCAGCGTCGTTAAAACGTTCCTGGTTCTCTTGTTCGAACTATTT
>JABFQM010003784.1:0-10904 GCA_022816865.1 Zelostemma sp. ZL-2020
GACTCTGTTTATGTGTTTTTTTTTAATATTTAGGTGGTCGAAGACATTTACACTTGTTTCCTGCACAGCGCTCTACCTTGTTTCATGTTCATATAATGTGCCTCTCCCTAAAGTCTATTACCCTCACTCCTCAATATTCCTTTTACCGTTTTTCTTCTTTTTTTTATTCAGACTACACCGTTCAATCTTTCTAATCTCTACTCCAAATCCCTTTTACCTACTGATTTTTTTTTTTTTAAAGATTCAATTCGCAATTTCATTACAACATTGAATGTAATGAGAAATTTTTTTAATTAAATGAGTTATTATTTTGCAATATGCACACGCACTTACACACACCATTCACATAAGCCTATGCCGCATAGATCGATCGCACTTCCGAACGTTTTCGCAATGCTGATACAGTAGTTGGGGTCTTGTGGGAAAAAAATGCAATAAAGAATCACTTATTCTGAGAGAGCACAATGTTCCTTATGATTGCTTTTCATGACGACAGAAATTGTGCATTGGAAGTTAAATAAAGCCACCCAACTGACTATTTGTACCAAACTGTGGAGGAAAAAACGCCGTCGTACACATCAATTTTCGCATTCTGTTCAGTCAAATTTTCTATGGCTGTTGGTACATTATGATATTAGGGTAAATCCGGGTGAGATGGAACACCGGGAGAGATGGAACACTACCGATAATTCTTACCCTATTTCATCGAGTATCGCGGCGATCAGTGTAAAAGTATCTTTCTATTCGTAAACAAAAGAAAAAGTGCAGGTATATGTCATTTGCATCATTATCGGTAAAGTTATTTACGGCTGTTGAAAGCAAACTGCGTTTCAGAGGCCGAAAATTGTTGTGCTTCTGATTTCTTTAATATGTTATCGTTTTTGTCAATCGTTTGTTTTTTAAAACAAAAAAAGATAACATTTAAACTATCTTTGTTGTGTTGTAGCCATTAATACATAACTAACAATGGTTTCCGCACACGAACTGCGTGTTCTATCTCATCCGGACAGTTCCATTTTTCCCGAAATTGAGTTTTTTCTTCCGAAAGTGTGTGAAACGACGAAAAAAGAAACTAATCTGAAATGCTTTCCGTGTCTTCAAACTAGGGCATCTAAACAAGTGATCCATCCCATTTCAGAAAAGGTGTTCCATGTCACCCGGATTTACCCTACAGTTTTTACCATGAGTATGGTAATTTTTATCACGACATTTGACGAAAAAAGAAAACGATTATAGGAATAGATTTTAAACTGTTGAAAAAAACAGCTCATTTTCTGCATTTATCATACGCTTGCCGTAAAGTTTGGTAATTTTCTTTTTAAATTTCTCTCCGTGTACTAATGAAATAATAAGACTATTTTTTATTTACTAAAGTGTCGTAAAATTACCTTTATATATATTATTTCAAAATTTACACTGAAATCGGCAACTATTTATACATAAATAATCATCATTGCTATCACCGCTGTAATGATCGCATATTAATGGCTTCATTACATGTTGTTAAAATTTGCATTACTTATGAATGACAGATATTTCTAGTCGATTACGCAATGCAAAGAAAATTGGTCGTCTTGAAGCTGAGGAAACTTAAATAAAAGTCAGCAACTTTTGTACGCGGAACCTAGCCAAGCATCCAGTTACTACCGTTGTTTTTATTGTAGTTTATAAACGATTCGACAGATTTTCGTTAAAAACTGACAAGCTATAGAGGGTCATTTTGAGCATATTTTAAAAATAATATCGAATCTTTCGATCTTTTCATTACGAAAATATATACACGGGAATCATGAGAAACTGTCAGAGATTTGACGCGTCAGTGAACCGATTTTATAGTGTGCGCGGCTCACACAAAACTTTTTCGCGCGTAATCCTATTAATTGCGCTGAGCGTTACTTTTTGCTTGCATCGTAGAGGACAAATGATCTTGGTTGCATGATATACCACCATGCCAGGAAGTAATTGAATTAATTTTTCTCAAAGTTTGTAGTTTTTAATTATAAAGAAATCTTTAATATAGATTTTGCGTGATACTTACAACAATAAATTAATACTTACTCTTTGCCGGCAATTGTCCACATAGCGAAGTCCAAAGTAATCGATTTCCAAAATGTTAAGTTCCTTGCATACATATTCTAGAATATAACTGCCTTTGTGTTGAGGCTATAACAGAAAAGAAAACTCGATGTTGAATAAAATGATCATTTTAATAGCTTTCTGAATTTTTTTCCTATTTTTCATGAAGCTCTTCTTTCATTGCGTAACTATACAAAGTGCACGACTTATCCATACTGACAATGGCTTCGATTATTCTACAATTCAAAGTGAAGATAAATAAAATATTCAGCAATTTTTTACATTTCCTGTCCTAAAAACGTCATCACAATTTCAAAAGAAAAACTAATATGACACTGCCAATAAAATGATACGGCTTTTCAAAGCCAAAACATGACATGTCTCTAGTCTCTTCAAATGTTTTTCATGCAACGGAACGCATAGTTTTAGCGGCCAAACTGTTGCTACTAAGCTATACACTGTAATCTCAATAAAATTTTTTGCCCGTACCAAAGAGCATGATTCTAGTGAATTACTTTAATATTTTTATGTGAAAAAATGCTTTTAGGGGACGGAATGACATGACGCGTTACCAAAAAAGTTTCCTTTTGTTTTATTACTTATTAAATAGACGACAGGGGAGGGGAGAGCAAGATGGCCTGCGGGGCAAGATGGTTGATTCATTATTTTTCATAAATATACATAAATCGCACTACTTTGCTAATCAGTAGTTTGCTATCAGTTCTCTTACTTAGAATGTCGTATTTTTCAACTGATTTGACTTTACAACTACACATTTTGTTTGTTATAAGATTTTGAACAATTCACCTGTTGAAAATTTGAAAAATAGTCCCGAGATTAAAAAGAAGCGTCTCTGAAAGTCTTTTTGCACCACCCGCTCTGTTCTTCATACGCATTTAACATATATATAATATCTTTTTGGGCAATATTTTTGCCAAAATATGATTTCTTTCCTTTCTTTTATCATTTTTTCTTTAATTTTGTAAGAATTAACTAATATTTTTTGCAAAATGTAGAAAATTAACATGTAATAATAATTACAATAAATATTTTCAAGTAAAAGACATGGTTGAATTACATTTATCTTCCTACAATTTATCCGTTCAACGTCGCATAATCAATTTTAATAAACAAATTTTATGTTTCATAATCAATTTTCATCTCGACATTTCTCTCGGGACATGGAAATATTTCGCAATAGTTTGAGTGCAATCGCAGATTTTGCTTCTTTATTATAAACTAACATTCCTGTTTGTAGAAATGAATAGAACTCGACGTAAAAATTTGTAACTTATTATATAAAACTGCCAAATTACATATTTTTTTCGTTATTTTCTTGATGAAAAATGTGCCGATATCCTGCCACAACATGCCTTTACCTTCTTTTCACTTTCCTTCTACCTGATTCTAGACGATCGTCTCTGTTAGAAAGATTCACATAGAGACGATCGTATCTGGTGGAGAGATTATTCAAGCTTGTGAATCGTCTCTCAATAGTCTCGCGAGTAGCCACGAGCGAGACGATTGAGAGACGATAAACTTTTCGGAAAGACGATTTTTTTAATCTCGGGAGTCCATCACCGAGGAATAACATGTGCTTGTTTATATTAAGTGCTATCGTATTCTGTGAATAAATGCAAGTTACTCCTGAATGATCAACTATTTCCAACATTTTCAACGGGTGAATTGTTTTAAATCCAATAACAAACACAATGAGTGGTCGCAGAGCAAAATCAGTTAAAAAATACAACATTTAAAGGAAGAGAGCTAAAAAAAGATGCGTACTACTGTCACAATGTCTTTTGTTGACAATTTTGCTCAGTAATTTTTTCGCAGGACAAATGAGATTTATTTCAGTAGATACTATTGAAATATTGTTCAAAATATAGTTAATAACATTGAAATCATTTTTCCTGTTAAACACTGATTGTTCCGACGAAGAACAGTTTTCTCTCAGTTTGTAAAATCGTATAATAGAGCAATAATATAATTTATGACTTTCTAATCGCGTACGTCTGAAGGTCTCCAAATTTTGAGCGGGGACCGACTAAGATAAAAAAACCTCGACCGTCATAAACTCTCAACACGGTCAAATTATTGAGCAGCACGTTCCAAAGTTTCAAAGGGCTCTTTTTTATGGGATTATTCTCGTGATAATGGGGTTACAGCATCATGTGCAAACCATCTGTTTAGGCATTTTCCAAATTCCTAAAATGACAAAGCGAGTTTTGATACTCTGTATCATTCGTTGAAAGAACGGTTCTCTGACTCAGTGCACCTGGAGACTCAATTCTCTAAACAGTGCGTTTTGATCGGGCCGAATTCTCTTCTAATACACGTAGACGCGTGTCGAGGTTTCGTTTAATTATAATTTGATTAGGCGCGCCTATAAAAATAAAACTTGTATCGAATCACGTCATTACGTAGTGGGTTTTATGCATCTGGCTTTTCCACCACTGAGTTCATAAACATTCGTTAAGGCTCAATTGTATTCATCTTTATTTCATTTTTTTAATTTCATATTGTGAAAACGAAACTACGGAAAAAAACTTAAATGTTATTTAACCACAAAAACACTGGTTTCCGTGGAAGTTCTACCTTGACTATAAAATAGCTATAAATTGAATATGTTTAAAGAGCACATTAAAAAAGATTAATAAGCACATTATTAAAGAAGAAAAGTGCCTCCAACGGTAACATTTTTCTCTATTAATAAAAGAAATACACAATAACTATATTTTTCAATTATTTCATGCACCCGAGCTTGGTTATTATCATGGCACAAAATAAAGAGAAGATAAGTAGCGTAAAAAAGTAAAAAGTATCGTCATTTATATGACATAATACAAGATTGTCTATGCACTGGAAAAAGGAATTGGTTCAGCCAAATAAGTGCATTTAATATATCCAATATTTGACTGGAACGGACGCATTTATTTCAACCAATTCTGGCCCATTCCAGTCAACTAAGGCATTTGGTAATAGTTCAGAAATATCCATCTGTACCAATCATGGCCAAGCCGGTCAACCAAAGCATTTGGTAATAATTAAGAAATATCCATTCGTACCAATTGCGACTAATGCCGATCAACCAAGGCGATTTGTAATAAACTGTTTAAAATATTTGTATTAAATTTAATACAAAGCTTATGAAGTTTGTTTGACACAAAAATGTGTTTTGGATATAAAACACATTTGTACATTGAAAAAGTTTGTCAAATTATTATTTGTGTTTATTAAATTCAATTTTTTACATTTAACAATTTGAAAATGATTCTGCAGTTACTGATATTATTTACCACAAACAAAAAAATTATCATCAACTTTAAGGTGCAGGAATATTAACTTTGAGGGGAATTTTTCTTTTTTAATTTGCGTTCTACATGAGATTTGAACCCTAAAACCCTATTTCTGTCGCTATACTTATAAGCTCTCAGTTTTGACAAAAAAATTGTTACAAAGTTACAAACACACTCGATAATTCGAATTTAACATTGACATAATTTTGGAACAATAAGTATTGAATTTCAAACCTAGACAATTAATTTTCCATGCTGGAAATTACGTGGAATCATTTTTTATTCATAACTGATTTTTCAGCACAGTTATTTTTGATAAGGCGTAAATAAATCTGAAACTGGATGCTATATGTGAAAAAGTGATTTTCAGAATATAAAATGAATCGCATATTCAATTTTACTGTTGAATTGTTACAAGCAGATTGTAAGACGATAAATTGACGATAAATTTAATTATTTATAGTGATGTGTAATCGTCGGATCATCGGGAAGTAAAAATATGATTTTACGTCATTCATCGTGACGAACGGGTGCGTTAATTTATTACGAAAATATTGCCACACAAATGTCGCGAGTCATGAGGAAAAGTACAAAAACTATCTGCCCACTCTCAAATCTACAATAATTAATAAGCATTTTTTGATGATTTTTCATTTCCATATATGATGCATATCAAAAAACTGGCGTTTTCCCATAAAAATGCACGGACATTCGAGGCTTTTAAAAAATTGTCAGAAAGAAGAACAACTGGATATTCCGTAAGTTAAAAAATTCACCAAAAGTTACTGCCAGTACGATTAATCAATCAATTGCTCCTTCGAATGAAGTTAGAAATTCGACAAACAAATTTGAATCTTACAAACAACCACTAGAATATAACAGAAAACAAGGATAACATTTTGTATTGTTTTTTACTATTGGTGTATTTCGTGGTTTCCGGTTTCCATTTCAAAACTTGTATTTTTCAACAATTTATTTCCCTTAGTTTTTATATATGTAGTCTGTAATTTTTGTAATTTGTTTTGTAACTTTTCGTATTTTTTATGATAGTAACGTGCAGTCAATGTATATTAATCTTACAACCCTAAAAAGTATGAGAAGTTACAAAGAAAAAACGACAGAAAATTATCTTAAAAAAACTGTAAAAAATTAAGAAAAATACAAACTTTTTTCTGACAACTACGAAAATGCAAATTTATAATTTACTTTGAAAAATCAGATTAAAATTTACATTTTAAAATGTACAATGTAAGTGTACCTACAATGTAAAATTAAAAATGTTAAATTTACAATGTATATTTGCATTTTAAAATGTACAATGTGAATGTACAATGTACGAAATGCAAATATCCACACAAATTAAGAAAACTGTATCACAGTATTTTATGCATTTTTAAGTACATTTTCAAAGTAATTTTATAAGAATTTTTCCTGATTCTTCTTAGTTTTAAACAGTCTTTATTAATCGATGAATCGTAAAGCTTTAATATGAAAGTTGAAAATTGCAGTAATAAAAAGGTCATAAAAGTTTCATTCTCATAAAAAAATGTGTGTGAAATTAAGTACTATTGGTAAAGCATGAAAGAAAAATTTAACGAGACAGCAAGAGCAGCAGCAGGACGCAGGATGTGCGGCAGTAAATTTAAGGAGCTAAAAGAAGCGAAACAAAAAACTGCAAGCGCTCGCTCGTTTTCCACTCGAATTTTGACAGTCGCCTGTTCCGCTGGACTGGAATCGATCGAAATTCGTCGTGTTCGTATGCTATCGTTCGCGGCACGCTAACGCACTACACTAAACAGGGCGATATGAAAAATCTCGATAAAATCCTCAAGAAAGAATAATAACGACACTTGAGTTTCGTCACGAAAACCCTCGAACTTCATTCAAGGTTTTCCAGCGAATGTCGAATCTCAAGTACTTATTATTTACGAATGGTTTCAAAAAGCCAAGCACCGACGTGATTAAGTATGCAATTTTTCGAAATGCAAATAAAAAATGGTAAAAAAGAGTGCCGACCTGAAAGTCACAGTGGATAATTTCCGAGTCATCCAAAAGTCGAATAGTGGCGCGATGCACCACCGTGACGTCGCTCTTACTCCCAAACTTCAACATTTCTTCTGCCCTGTTCTGCCCTTAAATCTTCGTCGAACAAATTATCCGCTTGGCCCTCATCCCTTGCCCCACAGCACCGCACCACACCACTTTCCACACGCCAATTGATTAAACCTATTACACATTGCACTCAAGACTCGAGTCGTTCAAGTCGCGGCATTTGCCGGCACGCACGGCACGCGACTTCCCCAAGGATTTTTATGACAGAGCGCGCGGCGCACGTAAAACGACAATGATACATCACTGCTCTTGCGTATGCTTCGGACTCCCTGTCAAATGTCAACCGCTCGACATTCTACACAATTTCCGACAATGTCCCATACGTTGGGATTTGGATCGTCGATATGAGCGAGTATTACGAAAAATACGACTGACACGACTCAACAGTGGAGTCTAAGTGTACAATTCGTCTAGTTACTCTAGTGTAGTTCATACAATAGCGACCGTGAGCGATCCTCGCGGGGTTGCCGCGTCTTCTCCTTTTCTGACACTTCTCGGCGGCACGCTCGGCACTCCTCGGGGGCTCTCGTGATTCGCGAAGCTCGAGAACCAGTGAGAGCTCTGCTAAGCTCTGTTGCCACCTGCTCCAGTTCCAGTTCATTCCATGCGCTTGCGCGCGCTGGAACGTGAAACATTCAAAATGCGTGCGCGCGCTCTACGATCACTACGCGCCCTAGAGCGTAATAATTTATGATATATCATATTTTATAATAGGTAAGATATTAATGCATTTTGTGCAATTTATAACCATACATGATTTTTACGCTTATCTCATCTGTGAACGAACCTTTAAATGAAATAAACGCTACGCTAGCGCCGTTAGTAACTTGCACTCGGTATATTCACCTTATATATTCACGGTCAATGCGATTTTACTGTAAAAAAGAACGGGATTCAACGTTACCGACGCAGTTTCGCTCACGCACAATTTTCAAAGTAGATGGCGATAAAAGCACGCGCGCTTCAACTATGAACTTGCACTGACACAATTGTGCTAAAGTGAACATGTGTGACGACGTATGTACATACATTGTGCGCACCACCTGGTTCGAGGTGTTGGAACTTGTTACGAATTTTTCGTTGCGTATCCATCCGCATACGTGTATGCACATGGATGAGAGAAGTTGGAAGAGGGAAGGGATCGAAAGAGAGAAATGGGGGGAAAACGAAGAGGAGTGGGAGCGAGTTCGGGGGGCATTGAACAAAGGTTGGTTGGTGCATCGGCAACGAGTTAGCCTGGCCTGGAGTAGTAGCCGGCAGCGGGCATTCACGATTCAAACATGGCAGCGGCTACCAGCGTTGTCGTGCTCGACAGAGGCAATAATACCACCTGCACAATCAATTTACACGGTGTGTGTGCGCGTGCAATGCCACGATTTGAAGCATCGGGGCACAGGGCCGAACGTTCGGCTCGCGAACTCATCGAAAATCGAATCGAGTCGCGCGAATCGGCCAAGAGCGGCCAACGCTTTTTTTACGCCGCGATGTGTTTGTCAGTCGAGAAAAAAACTTCACCGGCAACGAACGTACGCTCAAATTCTTCCAGCTCGAATCTCTGCTCCTGTGCCTTCGGTCATAATCAGTTATATTTTGCCAAGAAAAAGTATAGTGCCTCGCTCTTTCGGGGAATACCATTTATTGCGAGTTTCGCCGAGTTCGCACTGTTTGAAAGTTTCGCTCCAAAATGAGAACGTGACGTCTGCACCGTGTGACGTCGGCATTGGTTGTATATGTATAGGGTCAAATGCCAAAGTTAAAAAAGCAAAGAATCGGAATCATTTCAATGGAATTTTCAAACTCGCGCCGCGCGCGTTCGCGTATTCAAATTGTCAATCTTTTTAAAATTTGACGCTAGATTACCTATATTGCAGAATTAATTTTCGTTTTTTATTGCATAATTAATATTTTATAAGCGCTTTCCCTATAATTCAATAACGAAATTGAAAGTTGACAATTAACTATAAGTACCTACTCGTAAGTACGTAATTCGAATTTTTACTATTTACAGGAGCAACGGTAGTATCTTGGCGGGTAAACAACCAGGAACAGCTGTTTGTCAGGTAAGCAATCTAATCTGCATCAAATGTTTGCGTGTTGATTTCAGTAATTATAAAAACTTGATTTTTTGACCTTCCATAAACAATCAACAAAATCCAACCACATCTATTTTGCTCCATGAAACGAATGGTATTTTTTCTCTTTTAAGTAAAGTAATTGTTAATTACAAATACGAAATCGCAATCGTTTACAATCTTGCTTCGTCCAGGAATACGATTAATTAATCGCGTTGCCAATCGTTTTTCAATAACCGGGATCGTAATTGAATCTACTGAAAATTATACTTATACGTCGCGAAGATTCGAAGCACCTGCGTGAATACGAGAGTGTGGCCGTGGGTGATCATTTTGCAGCGATCTTTCTCACAGACGATAAAAAAAAGTGAACGCAGATCAGTATGCCATCCCCGGGCCCTTCGAACCGCTTCGAATGTCCATCACTTGCAGCCTTTCTCGTCCTTAAATCCGTCGTTACAGCCACGCGGTCCTGACTACGTACTAAAAATAACATCCGGCCGTTTTTCGCCCAGATGCTGCTCTGCTCGAATTTATTCTACAATTCCTACAATTTTTAACGACTTTTCCCTTATATCACTGTATACATATTATATTATTGAGTGCTTAAATATATCTATAGTGTAACTATTCTCACTTTTACGAAGCCTTGAAAAAGGTTGATACGGGATTATTTTATTGGCCCGTTAGAAATAATTGATGCCATTTTTAATGAATATAAGAACAAAGTTTTGTCCAACCGATCTCGAAAGTAGCAAGCATTTATGTTGTACCGGAAAGAAGCTTCAGAATGTTTAGAATGCGTCCTTGACGGAATTAATGGTCGAAGATGTTGCTTTCGCTCGCAGGGAGTCCGCGAAATTAGGGCAGCTCGGGTAATAAAGCTATTTCCTTGAATCTTCAAGGGGCGTCACTGACTCTCGTCGTTTCTCTAAGCAAGTATCTATTGAACGGAATCTTGTTTTACGTTCATTTCAATATACATGTTTTCAACAATGTTAAGATGGAACTTCCACTGTCATCAGTGTTCAAAAAAACTATTTCGATGTTATGAACTATCTTACCAACACAATTATTATCATATCTTCGAAAATGACTCTTATTTATCCTGGAAAAAATTACTGAGCGAAAATGATTAATGAAAGACATTGTGGCAGTACGATGGAATTTTCTTCAGTTCTCTTCCTTAGGATTTTGTATTTTTCAACGGATTTGACTTGAGGAGCGGAAATTCAAAACGTGCTAAGCGCCAAAATGATAATTTTACAAGGCAGCAGAAAAACATTCCGATTTTTGTATTTCGTCGAATTTAATTCAACTACTTGTTGGATGTGTTTGAGAACAA
>JABFQM010003785.1:0-10902 GCA_022816865.1 Zelostemma sp. ZL-2020
TTTTTCGTGAAGAAGAAGATGTTGTTAAAGAAATTATACTGGCATATTAAATGTAATTAATGACGTTGCGTTATAAATATTTTTTCTAATTCACCCTTGCATTAAAGTATCGATCCACCTTAATATGTTAATTATATTGGAACCGCGAGTCATGATTTCGAGGCTGGAAAAGCTGGAAGTGCAAATGGCAAGCCTGAAATTTGTAAATCGGAGGAATATGTTTGAAAATGAAATTCATGTCAGGGAATATAGGTCCCAAGACTCGGGCAGCGGGTACCGACGAGCCGAGCAGGGGTTGACTGATTGCCGTCGTTAGGACTCGCGGCAAAAAGCGCGAACATCCGAGATGCGTTGACCTAATCGGAATCGGAAACGGCGGAGAGTCGACCTCGATTGTTTTTAGTCCGCGCGAGAATATCGCGTACAGAAGAAATTCCAAAGAATCGTCTGGAGTGAAAAGCCGACGAGCCGGAGGTGGTGACAGTGGACAGACGGACGAGCAGGAGCAATGGACTTTGGATGGCATCTGGTCTTCCAAGCCAGATGTAACTCGTTTTTTTTCCGGCTCTATCCATGTCACTACTAACGAGCCGCCGGCATTTTCAGTTTTACTACGAAATTAGCCGCGGAAACTGAAATACTTTTGAGCAGGGAAAGTTTCTCAATCACGATGAAGAATGTGCCGCGGTCGGATCAACAGAAAATGTTCAGTTCGGAATTCTTTTGTTGAAATTTCATGTTATTTATAAGACGTTTTGTAAGGACTTAATCGTTTTGTTGGAGTAACTAAAAATTGTTCGCGGTGCAGAGAATCCGTCATTTTAGCACTTGCGTCATTTTTAAATCATCGTGGAAAATTGTGGCTTTCGAAAGGGAAAAAAAGGATGTCGAAGTTTCCGCGAGTCGTGTCAATGCCGGTTCATTGAAGGATGATTGAATCGATGATGAATGGCGAACGTACGCGCGGAACTTCCAACGCAATTCTTTTTAGAAAGCTGGAGAAACGCGAAGAAAACTCGACACCTGAGCGATGAGATCATCGATCTCGGAAAATTCAGACACGCTCGTGTAAGAATTCTCCGCGGACATTTCACGCATTTCGTTTAGCGCCGAAGGTCTTCGATACCGGAGAATTCAAATTGCGCAATTATCATTAGCGTAATTCACCGAGAATGCGGTGAACCATGGAAAGTCGAGGCCGAAATTCTTTTATTGTCGTAAAGAAACGATCCCGAGGAAAAGATGCGCTGTTGCGTGAAATCGACGGGCGTTTTCTGGAAGCGCTTTGATAATTTTTCCCTCGCGATCGTGTGAAAATTCGTCCGGAATCTCCGGTAAAAAATCGAAACGCTTGTTTCGTCAATCGCTTTCGATGTAATCGCGGTAAAATTTATCGGTTAACACGGTTTACTTATCGCTTTCCGTGTTAAAATTTATAAACGTGAATATTTGCCGGCGACTATTCGTGCCTTGAAATCATAATGCAGTGAATGCAGGTGAAAAATCGAGCATTGTCGGCGCGTTGAACTTTCGCGGGAGAAAAAACGGGCAAGAAAGCGCGCTCTTTGGCAACGAAAATTAAAAGTCGGTGGGAAAGGCGCGACACTTTTTGAACGTAGATGGAATTTTCAATTCGCCATCGCTTTCTAAACGAGTTGATACGTTACGAGCGCGAACAAAATAATTCGTTACGTAAACGAAAATTGTTTTCGTTGATCAAGGAAGCATTTTCGATCGAAAAAACACGCTGGAAGTGGAAAAATACCGCGAGTCGCAGCCATTTTTCCATCCTTGACAATATAGAAATGCGTTTATTTTCTCGGAGCCTACACGCAAAGTTTATTATAAATGCCGCGTAGTCTGAGGTTTTCTTCTCGGCGAAAGGTCAGACGGCCACGATCTTTCTCGTTTCGCACTTGTTGCTCAATGTATCATCGATGCTAAGATATTTTGTACGTTTATATACTTGACGCAATTAAAGAATTCGATAAAGCTGTAATGACATAATTAGGATTCAATTACTGCAATGCAAAACGAAATCTTTCCCAATAAAGATGCGCTAAGTTTCTCAAAAAACAAGCCTAAAATATTCCTAGCTCGAACTTTCGAGAAGATTCCAGAGGTTTATGAGAAAAATGATGTCACCTTTAGGATTGCTATCCGAAAAATGCCAAAACACGGTTGAAAAGTTAAAAACTGCATGAAATTCGTGTGTATTTTTAGTCTCAATAAAGCTAGCCATTGAGTCATGCTTTAGGAATGCAGTCTTGGTCTGGTGTCTTTTATCCTTCCCCTCAAACATCGCCGTGATGCTTGGTCCGTTCGATACCCTCCTTCACACACGCGATGAACATAATACGCGGCACCAAGACCTTTTTCCCAGAATTTCCCCGGTTATATTTTTCGCCGGCAAGTCCCGGTTCCAAATGCAGCCAAAATCATTGAAAAAAGGAAAGAAATGGTGCATCGCAAATCTCCGGCAGGAGGTTGGCAAGAATTCGACCGTTCGTTAACGTCGTTCCACTTTTGCGCACGTTGCTCGTGCAATTATGTAGGTTGTTCGTACTGGTACGGAGAATCTTTTTCATGTCGTTAACCTCGAATCATCGCGTATGTCTCACATCGCGGCTCCATTATTGTAGAGTTACCATAACGTATTACGTTTTATAACTCTGCCAAAACTTGCGCCGAGAAACATTTTTTGTTACTCTAACGAAGGAGATGAAATTTATTTTTAAGGCAACTAAATTTTCAGTTCTTCCATCCGAAGTTTTGTTTGTTTCAACTAAACAACGAAACAATTCTCGACTGCATATTTTCTATTGATCTCACCGCGGCACATGTTTCTCGAGGTGCTCATCTCCCGTTTTTTGCAACGCCAAATTTGCTTTTAGCAGTAAAAAATTAGCTTCTTTCATTTTTTTACTATCCATTTATCGGAGTTGTAAAACAGATGTGTTGGTACATAAAATTTCCGGATATAGAAGGTGAAACACTAATAACCGAAGAGAAATCGACAATGCTCCATCTCGGATTTATTTTCCTCCAAGGGATTTGCGTGCAATAAATCGAAGTGCGCTTCGATAAAAATTTCCATACGTTCCGAAGATATGAAAAAAGTTCGCGACTAGAAATTGTACATATTCCCTGAAAACACCGCTGCCACAAAATGTATGCGCACCTGAGGCCGCGATTTTGTGTAAAATTTGTGTAAATTCGCAAGTCAATTTTTAACAATATGAAAAATTATCAAAACAAAAGTTATCCAGCATTACAAATTATGTATATTAAAACGTTTAATGTTCGATGTTTATCGCTCATTTTCGGAAAAAATATCCAAATGTATGCATAAACTCGAAGTTTTTATATAATGTCGAAGTATTGAATTAAACTGTAATTATATTATGTTTATTTGATGGAAGCCGTTAAAGAAATTATATTAATTACGATAAAAATAAATAAAACCCTTGTAACAAATACTTGTATTTACTACAAATTTGAGTACAATTTGATCAAATTTCGTGTAAACGCGTTTACACAAATTTTGCATGTAAACGAGGACGCAGCCCCAAAAGAACGGTATTGTTGAATCGAGGTTGAATTGACGTTTCATTGTAAGGTAAATTCAGTATTGTTTCAACCTTGATTCGAGGCCGAATCGACATCGAATCGAGTCCTGTATTTCCTAGGCAATCGCATCGACACAGCCTTAGCTCGACAACGTCGTTTCAAGCCTGATTCGAGTCATTTTCAACGCTGCTTTTTAAGATGAAATTTTATGGTTTAAGTCAATAAATGAATGAAGAAACGTTAACTAAATAATTTATAAACTGAGTGTGAAAAAAGTTGAAAAGAAATCAATTTCCATCTTAAAAAGCAACGTTGAAAATGGCTTGAATCAGGCTTGAAACGACGCTTTCGAGCTGCGGCTGTGTAAATGCTATTACCTAGGAAATATAGGACTTGATTGGACGTCGATTCGCCCTGGAAACAGGATCGAAACAATACTGAATTCACCTTACAATGAAACGTCGATTCAACCTCTATTCAACAATACTGTTCTTTTGGGGAGGCGCTATTAAATTTCCATCAAATTTCATGCAAACGCGTTACATGAAATTTACCGGCAAATGTGCTATCAGGGTTCATAACGAAAAATGTTCCTCGCTGTCTATTATCACAGGTGCAGCTCAATCTACGCTCGAAACGGGGTCTAAGTATTTTTCGACTTTCAAAATGTGGTAGTAGAAAAAAATGCTCTGAAACATAAAACAAAAAAATACAACCTTATGAAGGTCATTGAAGCGCATATTTTTCGTGAATAAATTTTTTTCCGACACCATTGTTTTATAAGATAAAAAATGAAAAAACGAAAACTCTCATAACTTTTTCATCGATGTTTTCAAAAACTTAAATCGCGAAACTCAGCCGAATAGCAACCGATTGCTTTGAAATTTGATACCTGAGCTCGTTACACTTTGCTCTTTCCGATATAGCCATGAAATGAAAGTAAAATGATGAATAGTCCGATAATATTCAATTGCAAAGACGTGTTGGTAAAAATCTATGTTGTCCAACTTTCATTATCGGAGCAAGTTTTGAACGGTCGTAGTTTGGAAAAACTTCAATCGGGAGAGTGTTTTGTTATCGTTTGGAGAATTTTTTGACCAAATTTCAAATTGATCCGAGTGGAAGTTTTCGAGACATCGATTTATTAAAAAAAATGCCTGGCGCGTGGTAATCGCGCCACGCGTTCAGCGCTTAGATACATCACAACTATACAAGTTCGACAATATTTAAACAAAGTTATTGTCTATTGCTTCCCGTTGTTGTCAAAATGAGTGGAAACTACAAAATCGAATGAATTAAATTTTTTTCTGCTACAATAATTGTTTATATGTTTATTGTATTATACAATAATTGTTTATTGTCATCACCGTTATTTTCGTTTATTTGGACAACGATGGAAAGCAATAGAAAATAATTTTGTTTGAATATTGTCGAATTCGTATAGCGGTGATGTATTTAAGCGCTGAGCGAGCGGCGCGGCTACACCACGTACGTTTAAACATTGTTTTCGTTGAAAATTAAATCGTTGAAAATAAAATATAAATTGTTTGAAACTGAATTCTCCGCTATCTGGCACGTACGGCCTTATCTAAACGTTTATCAATGGGGAATTTATTCATGCCGCAAGAGCGGCGAACGATTTCGTCAGCATTTTAATTTGTTTATTAATGTTACAATTTTAGAAACGAAAAACAAGCCCAAATACGGAAAGAAGGCTTTCGAAAATAGCCCGAAAAAAAACTGAAAACTATGGAGGCCTATTTGAGGACGAAAAATCGGCCTCGGGATTAGAATGACGACCGTTGAGGTCCATTTGAGAACCAACAATTTTACTAGTGAGAACATCGAAGTCCATTTGTAGTTCGAAGTATGATGAGAACAACGGAATGGAGACCATGAAAGACCATTTAAGATCCAAAAATTCTGCCTCGGGGAGGCAGTTACACTTTCCGGACTTTCAATTTCATTGTTTGGGAAACATTACATTCAGGATATGCAACTATTCCAAAATTTTGGTGTAAACAATTTTTAATTGTTTTAACATTCAACTCGTTTAACAATTATTAATTATACAAATAGAAATTGTTGATGAAAAGGATTATGATTCAGTAATAGACGAAATAATGCTGTATTTTGCATTAAATCGATTGGTAAGAACAATTTCTGTTCATTTCCGCGTTATAGGAGAAGCAAGTGACAGAATACAGGTAACTTAATGTTTATTCATTACGTATATTGCGCATAGCGTATTTGCGTATTTTAGCTGCATACTTATTGTTATGACATTTGCATTCGTAAGTTTGGTGAACAAATTGTTGAGGACAATCACCTTGTTATGTACCATGCATACTTTTGTTTCTAAGGTGGAATTGAACCTTATTTCAAGTATTCTGGATGTATTTAGTCTATTAATAATCCTAATTGAATTGATAGTGAAAACAATTGAAACTGTAAACCACTTAACGAACATTTTGTTATTGAAACTAGGTTTATTGAATTGTTGCTAGGCTACTTCTGATTGGCCAGCGTCATTGTAAAACTTACATTTATTTAACACTGACGTGTTCCTAGCGAATATATAAACTGAAGAAAACACTTGCGGGACGTTAGTTTTCGAACAGTTTCGGGTACCTGAGCACAAGAATTCATTGAAATAGTGAAAATGGCAACGAATTTTACCATTATCGGGCTATTATTTTTTTCTGCTATACTGGCACTGACCTTCAATGCCGTAAAAGTAGATGCTGCCCAGCGATCTCCATCTCTCGTCGTGGGTTCAAGACAACCTGAGGACAAACTAATTGTGGCGGAAAGCGTTGAAAAGCATAGGAAAGTAGGAAGAATCGTCCAGTTGCAGAAGACCTTCCAAACGAAGATGGGTGCCAAGATAACTATGATCGAAGTTCTGGACTTAAAGACGCATGGAAAAGGGGCTACTGCTAGTCTTACTGGAGGAGGTGCATCCCAGACCTACGTCGATCTCAAATTCGAAAGTCAACGCAATCACGGAATTCATTTTGAAGTTAAGATTTACGCTCTCTGAATGTGTTTTTTGTAATAGAGAAGCTGAAGTAATGGCCTTGTGAACTTCATTAGACCATGGAAAAAGAAATAAAAGTTGTGTAATTTCTGGAGCATAATCTTTGTTTTTGACGTTTTCTTTCGACGGTTTTTCCAAGACCTACTGTAAAAAGAGAAAAGAGAAACATATTTTGCGATCGAAGAACAATAAAAATTGTTTTCTAGCGAAAGCAGTTGTGAAGAGGAATGAACCTGATAAGTCGATAACGAATAACAAATGAAAGTAATCAATGTGATGCATGTCCCAGAAACGTATCAGTATCAAAATTATTGAAAAAGCTATAAACAGGAAAATTCCAAACACGGAGAAAACATGTTTCTCGCCAAAATATGTTGGCTTCACTAAACCAGAAATTGACTGTGGACAACTTATAGCTTTTTTATCGTGTTGTAAAATCTCGATTTTAGTTTCGGCATTTCACCCTTCTCAAGGGTGAAAGAGAACACAACATTTTACAATGTTTCGAAAAAACTACGGTTACACTCATATTAATTGAATTATTAAATAAATTTTTTAAGTGGAATTTTTGTTCCGCGTATTATAAATAGCAAATAACATTCCTCTCTATGCATTATCACAAGTGTGATCATGAAATGTGGGTTTCCAATCATCGAGCACTTTTTTGCTCTTCAATTGACGCACTACATATCACACTACATATCACATATAAATGAATATCGTAGTTCTAACTCGTTGAAAATGAATGGTCGGAAAAAAAGCTGATTTGAGTATATAAATCTGAATGGAATACTCGTGGAACAGTGACCGAAGTTTTGAATATCAGGGCAGATAACATAACGAAATAGTGAAGATGACGGACAAGTTCACGTTCATCGTGTCTTTATTGTTCATGATTTTGACACTTTCGTTCAAGGACGGAAGAGTAAAAGCTGGAGAAAGACTTTGTAAATGTCACTAGAAAAAAAGAGTGTAAAAATTGTTCAATTTTTTTATTATTCAATTCCTTGAATATTAAATTTTAGTTTGAGGGAAAAACAACAAAGAAAAAATGATGGAGCATTAAACTTGAATTTGAAAGAAGGGTAAAAATTGTGATAAATAAATGTAAGGATGGAATTGTTTGAATACAATTTATTTCAATTATGTAGCAGTACAAATAATTGAATTAAAACAATATTTCTAAATTATAATTCATATATTATGTAGTATTGCATTCATATAGCGTATAACATTTCCGTGCAAATTGAAATGACGTGACGATGTACATTGGAGCTTCTAATAATTTATAATGCAAATCTACAGTCACTCTTCTTTACCCATTGTTTAAATAATTCGCGTAGAGGCTAATTTTTTACCAATCCCTATGCCCTTCTTGCATTTCCTTGTAATGTCAGAATGGTGTCAAAATAAGACAGCTTTTACAGTGCAAAATATTCTACTTCTCATCTTGAATGTTATTCATAACACAAAATGTTCCTCGCTGTCTATTATCATAGGTGCAGTTCAATCTACGCTCGAAACGGTATTTTTTGACTTTCAAAATGTGGTAGTAGAAAAAAATGCTGTGAAACATAAAACAAAAAAATACGACCTAATGAAGGTCGTTGAGGCACATATTTTTCGTAGATAAATTTTTTTCCGACACCATTGTTTTATGAGATATAAAATAAAAAAAACGAAAACTTTTATAACTATATAATCGATGTTTTCAAAAACTTAAATCGCGAAACTCAGCCGAATATTAACCGATTGCTTTGAAATTTGACACCTGAGCTCGTTACACTTTGCTCTTGCCGATATAGCCATGAAATATGGTAAAATAATGAATAGTTCGGTACTATTCAATTGCAAAGACGTACCGGTAAAAATGCATGTTTTCCAACTTTCACTATCGGAGCAAGTTTTGAACGGTTGGAGTTTGGGAAAACTTTCCTCGGAAGAGTTCTTTGTTATCGTTTAAAAAAGTTGTTGACTGAATTTCAAATTGATTCAAGTGCAAGTTTTCGAGAAATCGATTTATTAAAAAAAAACACTTCGTGCGTGGTGTAGCCGCGCCACGCGCTCAGCGCTCAGATACATCACAGCTATATACAAGTTCGACAATATTTGAACAAAATTATTGTCTATTGCTTCCCATTGTTGTTAAAATGAATGGAAACTACAATATCGAATGAATTAAATTTACGTCTGCTACAATAATTGTTTATATGTTTACTGTATTATACAATAATCGTTCATTGTCTTCTCCGTTATTTTCGTTTATTCGGACAACGACAGAAAGCAATAGAAAATAATTTTGTTTAAATATTGTCGAATTTGTATAGCGGTAATGTATTTGAGCGCTGGGCGAGCGGCGCGGCTACACCACGTACGTTTAAAAATTTTTTTCGTTAAAAATTAAATCGTTGAAAAGAAAATATAAATTGTTAGAAACTGAATTCTCCGCTATCTGGCACGTACGGCCTCATCTAAACGTTTATTAATGGGGAATCTAATCATGCCGCAAGAGCGGGGAACGATTTTGTCAGCATGTTAATTTGTTTATTAATGTTACAATTTTAGTAACGAAAAACAAGCCCAAATACGGAAAGAAGACTTTCGAAAATAGCCCGACAAAAGGCTGTGAAAACTGTGGATGCCTATTGGAGGACGAAAAATCGGCCTCGGGATTAGAATGGCGACCGTTGAGGTCCATTTAAGAACCAAAAATTTTACTAGTGAGAACATTGAAGTCCATTTGTAGTTCGAAGTATGACGAGAACAACGGAATGGAGACCATGGAGGACCATTTCAGATCCAAAAATTCTGCCTCGGGGAGGCAGTTACACTTTCCGGACTTTCAATTTCATTGTTTGGGAAACATCACATTCACGTTATGCAACTATTTTAGAATTTTGGTCTCAACAATTTTTAATTGTTTAAACATTTAACTCGTTTAAAAATTATTAATTATATAAATAGAAAGTGTTGATGAAAAGGATTATGATTTAGTAATTGACGAAATAATGCTGTATTTTGCATTAAATCGATTGATAAGAACAATTTCTGTTAATTCCCGCGTTATAACAGAAGCAAGTGACAGAATAAACATAATTCAATGTTTATTTATCACGTATTTTGCGTATTCGTGTTGACTTCCGAATTTCTCCGAAAAGGGAGTGAAAACGGACTTAGTTCAATCCTTCCTAACGCCTTCGGCAGAAACAAAACGGAGCTATTTGATCCGAAAAAAGAAAGAAGAGAAAGAGCGTTTATATCCTAAATACGACCGTTTAGGTCCGAAATAGGAGTGTAAAGAGAGCGCCACACTCTGAATTTCGGTTGCACTTTCGGATCCAATCGGCATCGAACGATTTTAATGCCGACTGTGTCGTACCTTTGACGATATCAAGGTCTTTCTCGGCCAACTTTTCAAAATCAGCCGCGAAAACGGGCTCCAATTTCGTCAGGTAGCACTATGAGCCGTATTTCTGCTGTTTCGGACAGTTTCGTACAAGTATCAGTAATCAGCTGCATACTTATTGTTATGACATTTGCATTCGTTAGTTTGGTGAACAAATTGTTGAGGACAGTCACCATGTTATATACCCTGCATACTTTCGTTTCTGAGGTGGAATTGAACCTCATTTTAAGTATTCTTGATGTACACGAAAAGTAAAAAGTGGCGAGAAATTGTTAAAAACTCGGGCAAAATTGCCAAACTTTACGGGAAACGTATTAAACTTATGATATGATATTACAGTTTTTACCATGAGTTTGGTAATTTTTATCACTATAGTTGACGAAAAAAGAAAACGATTTGGAATAGATTTCAAACTGTTGAGGAAAACTGCTCATTTTCTGCATTTATCATGTGCTTGCCGTAAAGTTTGGTAATTTTCGTTTGAAATTTCTCTCCGTGTATTAAGTCTATTGATAATTCTTATCAAATCGATTTCTAAAACCATTAAAACTTTCAACCACTTGACGAACATTTCGATATTGAAATGAGGTCAATCTAATTGTTGCTAGGCTATTTCTAATTGGCCAGCGACATAGGAACACGTCAGTGTTGAATAAATGTAAGTTTTACAAATTGTTGCTAGGCTATTTCTGATTGGCCAGCGTCATTGTAAAACTTACATTTATTTAATACTGACGTGTTCCTAACGAATATATAACTTGAAGAAAACACTTGCGGGACGGTAGTTTTCGAACAGTTTTGGGTACCTGAGCACAACAATTCATTGAAATAGTGAAAATGGCAGCGAAGTTCACCTTTATCGGGCTATTATTTTTTTCTGCTATAC
>JABFQM010003786.1:0-10897 GCA_022816865.1 Zelostemma sp. ZL-2020
TTTTTTCATGAAGAAGAAGATATTGTTGAATAAATTATACTCACATATTAAATGTAATTAATTATGTTGCATTATAAATATTTTTTTCAATTCGCCCTTGCATTAAAGTATCGATCCACCTTAACTGTGGTCACTGAATCACCAAATTACCTAATTATCGCGTTGATTATAATTACATTTTAGAAAGTCATTAAGCTTCGTTTACTTCCAGCCATAAACTTTAGATATTTGTTTCGGAGTTAATGACCGTCATTAA
Source organism: Zelostemma sp. ZL-2020 (assembly GCA_022816865.1). NCBI lineage: Eukaryota > Metazoa > Arthropoda > Insecta > Hymenoptera > Platygastridae > Zelostemma > Zelostemma sp. ZL-2020. The sequence goes on from JABFQM010003786.1 coordinate 257, forward strand.
GTACAAATTCTATTCAGAATGAAAACATAAACAGGATAATCACCGTTCGAAATAAAAGTAGAATCAGGAGACTTTGTACTCGTACAAAAGTACAAAAATAAATTGCAATAAAATGAAAACATTTAAAAAACATTCTTTTGCATTAAGCAAGCAAAAAAATAACGTCCCCAACCTTTGATTCAGTTCCAGAAACCGATATAGCCCAAGATATCGCGCCCCAAGTTTCCTCGGAAGAAGAAGAGCGAAATTCCAAACGTAAGTTCTGCAAACACCCAAACTCCAAACAAAAAGAATCCTCGACTAACCCCAACTAATCCGCAGATTTCGGGACATTGCTAACTGGAAAATCTTCCCAAAACTACCCTTACGACGACTCTTCGTCGTCCTCGTCGTACAATAAAACCCACATCAACTACGTCGCGACTGGAAGATTCACTTTCCACCGCAAAAACCTCTACTACTCGTTCTATTTATCGGCCTCCACTCCAAGGCCACGGAACATCCAATTCATCGACGGCATCGGCAGCATCCTCGAAGAACAAAACATCGACCTCGTCGGCGGGGTCTACCAAAACTCCACCGGGAAACTCTGCGGCGTCTGGAGAAGAGTTCCCCGGGATTACCGGAAATTACTCCGAGAAGAGCGCATCCACGTGACTCTCATTTGGGACCCGTCGTCGAGCCTCACGGGGCAGCTTTCGCGATACAAAGCGCTGTCAACCGAACAGTTTTCATCTCTGCTGGAACCCAACTCGGACATCGACAGGACCAACATGCTGGGAACCGGAGCAACCGCGATAGTTTCGGCCTCTTCCTTTCCCGCGCCATCCGTCCACATTTCCCTCGTCTTCAACGGCCTCTTCCTACCAACCGAAATCTCCGACGCGGCAGTCATAGTCCAACTAGAACACCTAGAAAAAAGCTACGTGGTGCTCCGGGAAGAAATCATCATCAAGAAACCTTCGAACTTGAACTTCGGGGAAGTCCGCAGCGCCATTTCCGGCACGGATCTGCGACTTCTGACCCGAGGGAAGTTATCTATAACGATGATGTCGCGTAAGGAACCGTTGACATTGAAGCTAACTGGGTCCGTAGGCCCAAGAGCGACCTGCGACATGTACCAGACGCTGATGTTCGCGGACACGTCGGCGCCGATCGCACCAGGTGCCACCGGCGTGGGCTGGGGCTTCCTGGACAGAAACGGAGCGCTGAAATACGGATTCCAGTTCAACGATTTGGACGACGAGAACCCGCTGGTGACCCTGGTAGACGAGAGCGGGAAGCGACGCACGGAGATCGAGGATTTGACGTCGAGCCTCGTGAAAGGCGCCGGGAATGGAACCGTGGAACGACCAAGTCCGCGGCTTCTGGAGGCGCTCTTTAACGGGGGCCTTGGCCTGGTCGCGGCCTCGCATTCCGGGTCGATTCTCAGAGGTAGACTCGTGCAGCGACCGGTCGCGGACGCCAGGGACACGACGGCTCCGGTTCTGCTGCGAAAACCGGACCAGGAAAATTCTTCTTCGGTTCAAACGGGGTTGATCTGGGCCACCATCGATCCCGATTGCACGCTGCACTACGAAGTCGAACTCAACGGGTTTTCCCCGCTGCCGATCATCAGCGAAGAGCCGAGCACTTTAGGATTGTACCTGGAAACGATGCCTTTGTTGGTTCCGGGCGCGCCGGTTTCCAGAAGGCTTTTGGAAGAGTTCTCGGGGAACACTCTGGAAGGTTCCGTGACGGGCCTTTCTTCGATTGAATTGTACAGGATCGAATCGGGGATTGGCTTTTTGGAGGTGTCCGATAAGGAGAGGGAGAAGTTTTTGAAGGCGCCGTTTAAGACGAGGGCGCCTTTGAGTTGTCTTCCGCATTACGCGGATAACGACGTTGCTTCCGTCGTGGCGTATAATCTGCAACCCCCGCAGGAGATGGAGTCCAGCTCGTGCTTTCATGATAACAGGTTTTACGAAGAGGGCACGCAGTGGACGTCTGCCACGGATCCTTGCTCGATGTGCCACTGCTATCGGGGATTGCCGCAGTGTGACCCTGTGCCTTGTCCAGTTCTTAAGTGCACGCCGGGGAAGGAGGTCACGCAGGCGATCGGGTATTGCTGTCCCATTTGCGCGAGTGAGTGTTTACCACGTTTTTTTCGCTTTATTGGGCAAGGAATTGGAAAGTATCGGAGTTCTCATGATTCGATGTACTTGGTACTCATAATTTAATGCCATTTTCGGCAGTCAGATTTTCATACTTTCAAGTACTGTTGTTCGAGATACAAATTTGGCAAAATCGACCTTGGATTTATTTCGAGACGATATTGAAGGTCACGAGGATGGAAATGACGGTTTTTGGGAGTCAGATTTTCGTACTTTCGAGTACTGTTTCGAGAAACAAATTTTGGAAAAGCGACTTTGGATTTATTTCGAGACGAGGATGGAAATGATGGTTTTTGTGTTGCTTTTTAAGGTCCGAATGCTACCAACGTAACTAACGTGATGACGAATCACGTGACGAGACTGTCAAAAGGATGCATGCTGGGTGGTCAATTCCATTTGGCCGGTTCTTCGTGGCATCCTTATCTGCCGCCTTCGGGATTCGACACTTGCGCCGTTTGCATGTGTGACGTAAGTTTACGATTTGTTTCTCAATTACGTCCGAAACAATGAAATTTACATTGTAAAAATTGTAAATCCACAGCCAATCACGTTGGAAGTTCGATGTCCACGGGTACAATGTCCAGCATTGGACTGCGACGAAAGAACCGCGTTCAGGGCGGACAAGAAAGCCTGCTGCAGGCAATGTCCCGCGATAAAGCCGGTCGTGAGTTTGGTCGAGAAACTGCCCCGGGACCAAGCCCTGCTTTCGACGAAAAAAACCTCGGAGGAAATCCTGGCCTCCGGGGGCTGCAAATACTCCGTCGGCGGACCCCGCGAGAACGGGAAAGAGTGGCACCCGCGCATTCATTCCCACGGCGAGGACAAATGCGTCAAATGTCGCTGCAAAGTAAGGACATTCCTCCAAATTCGTGACCTCATCCACGTTTTTTTTGTTCTTCGCGAAGGAAAAGTATATATTTGGATAAGAATAAAGCGTGATTTCACTTAACAGTAATTTCAATCGATCGAGCATTGATTATTCATCGCTCGGATAAATTATTCAATTGTTAATCCATTGCCCTGTCAACATAAAGTGCGCAACGCGACGAGAGCTTATTTTTATGCGGCTAATCGCATTTTTCTAATTTTTTTAAGTACACTATTTCGTATTCGTAATTAGACCGCATGCGCGCTTTAATCTCGCGTAATTTCGTGTCCCTCGTGACGCGTAATCCCCCGTCGATGAATATTTATTGGACTTAATGCCCCGATAACGGGGACCCAAATACGAGGCCACTCGGACGAAAAAAGAAGCCGGAATTTGTTTATGCAATCCGTTTTATTTTTATTCTTTCGCTGGTTTTTTTAACTGTTTTATTGTGCAGCGGTTATTGATAAGCGGCTGTTTGAACAATGATTTTCGCGATCGGAATAAATGGGTCGAAGAAAACGGCGCATATCAACCTGCGATAATTGCAGCGTCGTGTTCGCTGATAAAACGCGACAGCGGGGAAAATCTCGGCTTCTCGTATTACAATGTAGCGGTTGCGACAGTTTTCCAGGTCTACTCGGACAAACAAATCAGGTCATTCAGTTTTACCGAGGAATAAACATCGCTACTACAGAATTTTTCTGCATTTCTCGGGTGTGAATGAGGTTTCTTTCCTGATCGATTATGGAAATGAGCAATTGCATTATTTCTTAATGGCATTTATCGCGCGAAATGGCATTTAAATGGAAGCTGTGATTTATGGTCTCTCGTTATTTCCCTTTGGTCGTGAATTTCTATCGAGCTTCTGGACAATTGCGTTTTTCGGAACTGCGCTCGCACAATGTTTTCGATACGAAACTCGTACGGAGGCGCGCTGCATGGAATTATTTTTAAAACGTGGACGTGCGTTTGCCGGTAATTTATGAGTGGAACTTGTTTGACTCGGTCTTGTTTATCGGGAAAAAAATTTGTCTGAAATATTTATTGGCAAATTAGCTTGGCATTGAAGATCCGGACTTTTGATGGCTTTTATTATGAAAAGTTTTATTTTTTTACCGATTTTCGTTTTCTACTTCGATCAAATATTGCGGATAACAAATTTTTATTCAATTGACTATTTTTTTGTTGAATTGATGGAATTTTCGATTATTGAAGTCGATGAAAATGAATAACAACAAGTTGTGTGGACTTGGAGACTTTGCAAGGTCTCAAAAAATTATGAAAATCATTGTTTATCATAAAACAATAAAATAAGTTTGTATCGTATAAATAGAAAACTGAAAAACCGCGTTTTTTGTAAAAATAAACAAAGGAAATTTACTTACACAACGTCAAAATTCATCTTCCAATTCGAGGTCTGCAAAAAATACGAAAACAATTTTTTATCATAAAACAATACAATAATATACAGAGAACTAAAAAAAGTCGTATTGTTCGCAAAAATAAACTTCAAAAAACCGCGTTTTTCGTAATTCTAAAAAATTCTAAAAACCCCAGCCCTTTCAAGATCCCAAAATGATCCAAAAATCATACTTTTTCGTAAAGGAAAAAATGAATCCGTTCAAAAAAGTAAAAAAACGGTTGTTTACAGGACGGCGATATCAAGTGCGACCGGAAACGTTGCTCGAAGACCCTGTGCAACTCGATCAAGCGGGGTGAGCACGTGGCCGGCTTGGACGACTGCTGCACGGACCAATGTCGTCGCTTGCGGCGACACCACCGCAACAATCACCACCAGACGAGACTGGCCGCGACCCCGCGATCTCTCAGCTGAGCCCAGCTGGAAGCTGCCGCTCCTTAGGAACTTAGTGGACAGTCCAGCAGCTCTTCGCGCGCTCTGATCTGCTCCGGAGTCAAATCTCCGTCGAACACTTCGAGCCCGGGCCCGGAAGCCATCGAATCCCGGCTGGAAAATTTCATTTTTCGACATAGACAATGTCGCGAACGATCACTCGATCCTCGAAACCGACGAACGCTCATAATCGCTCGTTCCGTCTCAGCTTTTCCAGCCTGCGGTAGCCTAAATTCGCCTTAATTCGCCTCTGGGATTAACGGTGAAGTCAAAAAAAAGACGACAAAACGCCGCACTTTTATCTCAACTTTCTTGTTAATTTTAAATTGCGTTGTAAGAGGTTGAAAGTACTTTTAATTTATACGGTTTCGAAAGCGAATCGAGAAAAGACGAAAGTGCAATTTCCCGCGGGTAATTCATGGACGACGGGATTGAGTTGGAAAAAATGTTGTAATAAAGGGTTGAGTGACAAGGGCTCGCGATAAGGAGCGGAAAAGCGTAGTTCGTAAGTGGCTCGATCGACTCCGTCGTCCCCGCATCCGCGGAGCCCGACGTTTATTAATCAATTGGCTTTTATTAACGGATAACCAGAACGGAAGTTTATCGTCGCACCGCTCCCTTGTCTACATATAAACACCGAGGACAGATGCTTGTCCAGACGAGAAAAACAGCGCTCGTTTTCGAGCTACGTCGTTATCTTTAACGAGCATCTCGTCGATTAAATGCGCTGGATTATCGGAGCTTTTTCTCCGGGGGAAAAGGCACTTTCCGATCTTTTCCTCGGGCAATTCGTTGAAAAAAAATGGCCCAGCAACCAAAGAAGACTGAAGAACCTCGACGGCGGCGCCAGTTGTCAAAATACGTAATTGCCATTAACGAGAATTCACATATTTTTTTCATCGTCATTATCGCGAATTTCGAGTTGCGGAAATCGATCGTTTTTACGTTCTCGACGCTGAGTTACTTCAGCTGAGTTCGAGAAAGGGGATAAAAGTTCTTGAATTCAGCTTAAATAGCATCACTATTAATATTATTATTAATTTTTGTTTATGATTAACGTTAATCGATAACGAAATATTCATTAGTTACATTAATCTTATTACTTTTTAGCCGTAATTATCGTTACAACTCTAGTAATTCAATGTATTATTAGCTTTGTGCTCGAAGCACACGATCGCGACCTGAAACAACGATTCATTTCTCTTTTTTTGTACATATTCGTATCAAATTTTTGTACCGTTTTAACGTCGGAATTTATGAAAAAAAAATGAGTGGAATAATTAATATTTGACCGTGTAAACGGGTCGCGGTCAACTGATAAAAAAAACTATGTAAAAAATGAAGAGTGCGCATTTTTGTATATCTGTGTGCATGCGAGAGTGTTGAGTTGCGTTTAGGGTAAAAAAATCCTTTTTTCCAGGGTTCTAGACTCGGAATAAAACACGAGGTTTCGACGTTTTCTGCTTTTTTATAACGAAAAAATGGGAGAAATTGGCGTTTAGAATTAATCGAGTTTTTCGATTCGATCGTTGACCTTTTTTTGGATTATAAATTGTGCAAATAAAGAAATTCACGCAGCCGAGCTCATTCGTGTTTTTGAGAACGTTGCCGTTGCAAAGAACGCTCGAGTTTCACTGCATTTAACGTTTAAGTTTACAACGGTCCTGACATTTTGTACATAAATAGAAATACGATTTGCGAAAACATTGCGCGGCCCGAGAAACTTTTTCCCTCGCCACATGAACAAAATTTCTTGCGTTCGACAAAAGAACATGTGATAAATTCCTTATTTATTTCGTGGAATTTTATTTTTCTATCTATTTAAATCGAAATAGTTTAAAAAAAGAGCGAGGAAGTTTCGACGCGGCGCAATTTCGTTTATCGCTGTCGATGCTACGTCAAACAATCCGTTCCAGCAATAAATACGACTCTCGTGCCTTCCGCATTTCGCGGCGCATCGTTGCATTCGAGTTTATAATATTTATTTAGTCGTAATTTAATATTTATAATATATTTATGAACCTCGAGAAAATTGCCTGGACGTTCGATTCTTGGGTTTCAATTAATCGATTCATACAATGCAAAATTCTACGAAAGTTACGAGCAATGTAATAATTTTTTAATTCTCTTGAATCAATCGATTAATCGTGCAACCTCGGCTCGAAACATTGTTTTTACTTGCACAATAAAAAAATATATGAATATCGAACGTCCAGGCATTATACTGTACCCCAGTATTGGAAAACGCGGGAAAAGAATACAAAATTTTGGCAAGGAACAAAAAACATTCGAAAAAAAACCAAGATGAAGACACCGATTTTCGGCTTTGAGAATCGGAGCATTTGTTGTATTTTTATATAAATTTATTCGTGGCATCGATGCCGATGGAATCGCGACAAGTAACGGCGCAAGCGCAGCACTTGCGATGCTTAATTTTGTACATTAACATAACATTTACGACTGTAGTTTGTAACGCGTGCTCGGCAGTATTCGTGCGTACATTAAAATTCATCGCTCGTTGCTCACGCGGGCTTTTCACTTTCGTTTGACGAGCACCGTGATTCTCGTCAGGTCGAGCAGCAACGAAACGGAGAACGTTTTTTTTTTAATAGGCAGTAATCGTAAGTTTTTTGTATTTTTTGCGACATAGTTCAGTAAGTTCGCGTAAGGCGTTACGAAAAACATGGATCGAGAAGTTGCGAGGGAAAAACAAAGGAATGAATGAGACAGTGAGAGAACTAGGAACCAATGCTATTCTGTATTGTGCCAAAACAATTATTTCAATTAAACTGATTGTCACTACAACTCGTCTTCTTTCTTCAATAATTTTCGCCCTCCTTTTTTGTGTGCACATCCAAACGAAATCTTTACTTTTCCGATACTTCTACAGACCATACTTAATTTTTATAAACAATCGCTGTAATTTTACAAATTCGTTCGTGTATCGTTTCTTAAATATAATAAAGATATATTATATATTACTATAAATATCACTGAGATGTGTCGTTTCTTCGAATCATACATTTTATTTTTTTCAAAACACAAATTAATCGGCTTCTTCGTAAAAACTCTTAAAGAGACGATTTTTTCAATGCGTTATCCAAAGCGCGCAAAAGGAGTTCAACGTGACCCGGAGTCGCATTAGCGCCCATTAAACCTATGCGAAAAACTTGGCCCGCGGTTGGCCCCAAACCTCCGGAAATCTCGACGTTGTATCTGCAAAATAATCACAAATAACCAACTCATTTCTCCGGAATCGACGAAACTTGCGCCTGCGGAATGACCGCAATTCTTCCATCCGCGCACGAAACAAATCATTCCACAGGCGTCAAATTTTTCGCGAAATAAAATAAACCGATGACTAAAATTGAGAAAATGTCAAAAAACCGGACCAGTTTTTCAACTTACTCGACCATCGCTGATTTTATGACATTCGTTGCATTAACTCCGGCGGGGACTCGAATGGCCGTGATGGTTTTCAGTCGATGATCAGGATTCTTCACGTAGAATTCGAACTTGCGATGCTGCAAATTGCGGTGCAGTTTTTCCGTGGCCAAAGAGTGTCGCGACCAAGCAACGGGCAAACTTTCCTCGACAACTTGGGCCAGTGCTTCGCGCAATCCGTAAAGCAGCGTAGGACTTATCGTGTGATGATAGATTCTGGGCCTTCCGAAACAGGCCCAATAATCTCCCAAGACCGTGACGTCCCAGTAAAACGAAGGAACTTTGCTTTTCCTTTCGAGTATCTTTTTTCTGCGAAAATTAATCACGATATCATCCCCGTAATCTAAACCTCAAAAAATCACTAAAAATCACGCAACTTTACGATAAATTACGAACGAAAATAAAAAAAACCAGATGAACGCTGCATAAATTACTATCAAAAATAACGTACTCGGCGAGAGGGCTGAACGAGATCGGGGTGATCCCAGGCGGAGCTCCAAGGGCCTTCTGACTCCCGGTGTAAACTACATCGACGCCCCAAGCGTCGGCAAAAAAAGGCTCTGCCCCAACAGAAGCCACGGCGTCGACAATGAGCAAACTGCCGAACCTGCCAAAAGCGCCTAATTACGAGAACCATCGGAAAAGCCATTCAAAAAATGGCAAAATGTCATTCGGAACTGAATCCCCGGTACCTCGTTCAATTTTTCACGGAAATGCAAAGGAAACTACAAAAACTGTTATCAAATGGACCACGAGCGGAGCGAATTAGACGCCTCGTCCAATCGAATGACACCTCGTCAGGCTAAATAAAGAACCCTTGTTTTTTACTTGTGAACGACGTCTCCGAATCCTTCTATTGGCTGTCTCATTCCAACCGACGATTCGGAGTGTACCAAAAACACTGCCTGAGGTCGGAGCTTTTCTACAGCTTCTTCTAGGGTCTTTAAATCGCAGGCCGTTCCGTTCTCCAACTCTACAAACTCAACCTGAAATGGAAGCGTTCGGAAATGCAGTTTTCTGGCTCCATTTCCCGATTCATCATTTTTACAAAGGAATAAACGAATAAAAGAATCGCAACATCGATAAAAAATCGGTAAACATCCACCCGGAGAGAAAAAGATTCAAGGAAGAATGAAATTATCGTCCTTCGCACGAATCGCGGTTGAATTTAATGTTGGACGATTGCCCTGAAATTGTATTACGACGCGGGAATCATCTCGATGACTCACGTTTATACCCATGCGGCTGGCCATGTCCCCGGCTCGGTCGCCCCAAAATCCACTTTTCACGATCAGAATCGTTTCTCCGCGCTCGAGGACGTTTCCTATGGAAGCTTCCATTCCGGCGTGGGCCGATGCGCTCAGTGCCAGGGTCAGTTTATTTTTAGTTTGGAAAATGTACTGGATTCCTGCCTTAACGTCATCCATTATCTAGAATTACGATAAGAATGTTTCGTCTGGGGAAAAGTCCCGTCCGAACTTCGAGTTTTCCGAATTCTTGAGCCATTTTTTCATTAATCGCTGCTATCATTTGGATAATCTCATTTTCAATTAATTGATAATCGATTAATTGAAGCGATTAATCATTTGGTTCGGATTAAAACTCTTTTTTCATCAAAGAATTGAATACCTTGTAGGTCTCCTGATGCATATGCCCAAGAACTTGGCGGTGAAGGGCCCGAAGAACCCGCTCGGAACAATTGCTGGGCCCGGGGCCCATCAAAGTCTTTTGAGGAACGATTATAGGCTCGATCAATGCACGCGGCGGCTCAAATTGAAGCGTGTATTTCTCTTGATTAGAATCCATCTTGGAACTGTATTGTTAGCGCACAAAAAGAACCGGATCAATGAAACGTTTGCAAACGATTGGAAAATAATGCTTTAATCACGAGTCGCTTAGAAATCGAGGACTGTACTGAAGAGTATAAATTTGCGATAACAGCTGCTCGTAATTTTGTATGAAAAAGCGACTGTGTGAAAAAACGTTATCGTGATTTATCAGTTCCATTTGGAAGTAATTTTAGAATGCTGTATAGTCGACATTATAAATACTGAAGCAGATATAATTTATCTACGAGGCAGAACAAATTAATTTTTCAAGTTTTTCACTTCGATTAATAATTGTGCAATTCACATTTACTGGTGAAAATTAGTGAAATTTATATTTTTGTGTCTTTAAGGTGGATCGATACTTGAATGCAAGGGCGAATTGAAAAAAATATTTATAATGCAACATAATTAATTACATTTAATATGCGAGTATAATTTATTCAACAATATCTTCTTCTTCATGAAAAAAAATACGCGAGTGAAAAAATTGTA
>JABFQM010003787.1:0-10893 GCA_022816865.1 Zelostemma sp. ZL-2020
AAGTTCAATCGGAATATACATTCGGAAAAGCTTCGCATTCGAAACTCCACGTCTGACTCGAGACGGTTCATAAGACGATGATTCGGAATATCTTGACACTCCGGAGAGAGAAGTCAATTTACAATGCCTCGGACCATTAAACGCGATATGCTCTTAGAGCGCAAGCTGAGAATGTCGCGGCTCTTGTTCTATGCTCCAAGTCTCGTAATGTATAAGTACATGAAACATTTTTCTGCAAAGTGTTAAACGACTAAACTTCTGGCAAAGCCGTTTGTGAGAAATTAAGCGCGAACTTTTTGCGACAAGTATAATGAACGATGCGGAGCGAAACGCTTAAAAGTGTTAAGACATTTTACGTGCTGAGTGCGTCTTTCCAACGAATGCCAAAATTAGTCAGTTTCACGTGTACCATAAATTACCTTAAGCGGTGATTTGGACCGGAGTCACACGTGCGGAACTACTCGTCGAAAACAGAAAAATAAGGTCACGCGTGAGATGAATTGTGAATAATTCAGGGCCGTGTAATTTCAAGTCCCGATCATGAGCAGATTCTCGGAACATTCTCAACGAATGTCGCTGTGATAAACGCCGGCAATTATTTTTATGTGACGCTAGGCATTGTTTAATAGCTGCGAGCGAATGAACGTTCGACGCAAGGCACTCAACCGGCCGAAACGTCACAAATTAACACCGGAATGAGCGCGAACTCGCACCGCGCAAATGAGAATTATTACGATTCATAATTTTTACTAATCAATTACAAAGCCGAGCAGTCAAAAACCAGTGCTCCCGTGACGTATCGCGTTCGTTTTTCACGCGTAATTGATGGTGTTCCGTTATAAATCTCGTAGAGTGCACTTAATAGCCCTGACCAATAATTTCAAGTATTCCCTTATCTTTCGTACAAACGGAATACGCGAGTAAAAAGTTCCAGTAAACAATAGCCATAAGAAGTGAACGATAATGCATGCACTTTAATAGAATCGTCATGCAACATTCTACATAGAATATGCACTGTGAACATGCCTGAAACAATTTCAAGATTTTTAATAATCGAGGTATGATATTTGAATATAATTATAGACAACGCGATAGCGATTCCCTTGGGAAAATTATAGAAAGGTATGTGTAGGCGTAGAAGAATAAAGTAGAGGGAAAATTATAGCAGCGGTTGGAGATGGGACTACGGGGAATGTGAGAGCATTTAAGCGTAAATGGTTTTTGTAACTGGGAGAGCGTAAAATTGCCTAACCACCGCGTACCTCCTGGCGCTTTGCGCGAATTCATCCGGTGCCTGCCCTCCCCACCCCCCTCCCCCCACCCCCTCCCACTTTTCCACGCAGCCAGTTGCCCTTGCTAGCCTGTGCACATGCATAGAAACACATCAGCAAATCCCACGCTAGACTCACCTACGTCGATTTCTACCGAACTATTTGCCGCTGTGGTCATCCACGGACAGATTGGCTCGTATTTCGATGCTCATAAAAGCGATGTGTGGTCACAAGTGCAGGCTTCACTCTTTTCCCGCCGCTATTGCATTTTTCCGTCTTTTTTATTTCATCCCATGTACTGATAAACGATAAAAGTAATTCAGAGTTTGACCTTTCGATAACCCTGTTTTTACGCGGCATTGAGTATTTTCGAAATGTGCAAATTTAGTCCACGCTCGATTTTTCGTGACAATGTAAAACATGGGATGGGAAATGTGGCAGAGTTTATACAATTTGTGTCTGATAAAACATTTTGCACTGGATAACTCACTGATGAAGCATTTGAGGGAAGTTTACATTTCACGGAGACGTAAATTACGCAATGAAATTCTTTGAAGTAGACGAGAAGCATACAAATGGCGTTTCAGGAGCGAACAGTTACTTGAGCACTCGAAAAATAAGATTAACCCATTTTCCAACGAGATAGAAATAAACTGTATTGAAATACCCGATCATTTATGTATTCGCGTTGCTCGCGGGCTCGCTGGAACTGGGAAGTTGTCGATTCACAGCGTGGGTATTACCTATAATGCTCGCCATGTAATCATCGAATGACGTGTTGCGAGATTACGAAAGACGACAATTTCCGGCCACGAAAGGACATCGACGAGCGTTACGGTTATGCGCCCAGGATAATCCGATCGATTACGTTACGTTTAAATATTTATCGATGCCGCATTAGACAAACATGAGCGCTCTCTATGCATGGGAGTGCGGCACGTGGAATTGCCGTCTCGTTTTTACAACGAGTCCAGGACGGTTCGTACGAGTATGATCGATTTCGTAGACTCGTCCGAAATCGCAGCCGCCTCCGCGTTGCTGGCTGCTGCTGCTGCCGTTGATTCCGCCCTCTTCCCGTATTGCCAGCCAGAAACTGAATTCTCCGATACAAGCTCACCGAGCACGGTTACAATTACGCCGATGCCGGGCGCTAGAAAATTGAATGACCACGGTATTTTTCGTCTCTGTGGTAGAAAAAATTCGAACGAGGGCCATTTTTATTTCTGGCATTTTAACTGCCGTTTTACTTTTTTTCACGGCTTCTTTTTTATCGTGCATTCTGTTGTTAAACTTTCCCTGTAACCGTCGCTCTGGTTCTTTTTATACTATCACCTAACTTTCCATGCAACTGACGAATTTCAGATTGCACATTTTCGTTATATCGTCCCTTTTTTTTCACATGAAAAGCGTTACACGGGAAAACGTTTTCGCCTTCGAGTAGAATTTAATGATTTTTCGGTCGTCGAGTGGAATTTAATGGGAAATAAGGAATTATTAATCAAGAGTCTAGTTAAATCCGAGGAAGTTAATGACTCCGGCAAATAATTTAGAAGTTATGGTATTGGTCTTGGTAAGATGAAGTGCACCGTAACGCGATACTGTTCAGAACATTCGGTCCTCGTTAATCGTCGAGCGCAGCCAATCATGAAACGCGTATATCCAAGCGCTTCTAGTCGACGACGTCCTTTAGATCGTACGAGCCGTAATTTTAAGCTCCGAGAAGGTAGATGAATGGATCGAGAGTGGATGAACGGCAAAAAGATTATAAAGTAGGTTGAGGAAAGAAACGGAAAGAAGAACCGAGTATCGAGAGTGTATGATCTTTAAGGTGATGAAAAATAAATGAAAATGTGGAGAAGGAAACGAGTCGACCATGACTTACTGCACTCACTAAATGGCATTGCGCGAATTCAAAATATGTACAAAGCATCATACCCTCTAGAGCTCGATCTTTTCTCGAAACGATAAAGGAGAACTTTTCCAAAGAGAACAAGAGAGAGCGTTATAGTATTTTAACGCTGCGAATAGTTTACCTCTAAAATTAGCATATGAAAGAACACTTTACCTTGTACTTTTTGCCTTTAATTCTTGAACAATTCACAGCGATATTTCAGGTATTATTGACGGAGCGAGTATTCAAATGCAAAACAATGCCCAATAAGGAGCCAGAAAACATCGAGATATTCACAGCAAGCGCTGCAACAAATTGTCGCTGTCTTATCATGCCAGAAAAATGTAACTGTGTTATTTCGCGAGGAAGAAATAGAAAGAAGAAAAAGGCGAGAAACGCATATCGGTGCATGATTGCACAACCGGAAAATCCAGGGATATTTATGTGCACGAAGTCGTGCGCGAAAATGTGCGCGATGTAGTGAACGTCATCAGGAATATATATGCACGAGCACGATTGTAAGTCTGCGAGGTCAATCCTGAGCTTGTGAATGACCAGAGCAATTTTCACTTCCCTTAGCTTCTACGTTCGTCGACGCTCCGTTTCTCGCAGGCCTCACGAAATTTAGTGACTGTAGGGAACTTCTTGATTGTCTTCCCTTTCGAGATTGTTACGATACTCCCCTCGCGATTGACAGCCATTTACTCCCCCCTGTTTATAGCTCCTTCAAAATTGGATGGTATGAATTTTCTCGCCCATGCTTTTCCTCGTTGCAAGCATTTGTTTGAGCGGATGAACATTTTACTCGTCAAACAATTTTTTTATTGAGAGAAACTAGATCTGGCATCACGTTGAAGTAATCATCCATGAAATAAATTACGTGGAACAATTTTAATAAAACTATATTAATTTAATTGTACGCTTTATATAATCAAAATAAAACGCTCGCGATTGATAATTTGCAGCAATTATTTGGGTCGCTTTTACTCATTCATTGAGAATTTTAAAGCATGAAATGATTGAATAATATTGCTAGACTTCACGCAAAAAACTATCGCGATAATTACATTTATCTGGAATAGTAGGTAGCTCCATTTATTCAATCTTCCTCCCGTGAAATTTGATTGGATTTTTATAAATCGATTCAGTATGAAAATACGAACTAAATGAAAAAAAGCAGTTTGCTGAATTGCAATTTTCATTTAATCGTGACGTGAAATGAACCTAGAACTTAAAATTTGAAATCTCTTCGTATTCTGTGTTCTTGGAAGTAGACAAGAAATATGTAAGAACCGATAATAAAAGGTGATTCCAGAATGAAAGTCGTGTGAGTAAAGACTTAGAAAAAAGAGCTGAAAGACCGGAAAAGGGCGAGGAGACACTTTGAGCGGCGATTCGTTAGCCGAAACTGTTGCCTTCAGGATATGTTTATCCCCTCGCATCGAGTGCTTTTCGAAGAACGCAGTGGAATGTGGTTCAATCACGTTTGATATAACCATCGTAAGGGAATCCAGCATCTCGTCTCTCTATCACGTATACCCAACGTTCGATTATTCCAAATACATCGTGCATAAATGCCTCGCGTTCTTCGAGTGATGCTTTACTGGAAGAGAAAACTTTCCGTAAAAGAATTTCCCAAGATAAAGTATCGCTTTGCGATTCAAATAATCGTTTCCCAAAAAAGGCAAAATTTTATGGAATTGGTATAATGTCCGATTCCAAAATGGGATAATATGAAACCAAGTTCGACTCGAAACGTTGAAGCGCTGGGGTCTTTTATCGTTGTATAAATTCCATTCTCTATTTACGGGACAATGTGCAACAGGTGTTATTAGAAAATTGTAAAACTTCATATCCACAATGAAATACACCAAAATAATTACTAAAAAGCAAACGAAACGCCGAGGGATCGAGGAAATTTCAAACGCATTGTTTATAATGAAAGGTGGAAGCAGTCGAACGCAAAAACCTCTCGGCACCGTGTTACACGAAAGAAAAATAGCTGGGTTCATTGTCAAAGAGAAGCGTGACATATGCAAGAAAAATGTCGCAGAATGGTCGATGGATTTCTTATTCGATCCACGGCACACCGTGCATCCTTAAAGGCGAATTTTTCCTCCACTTGTGCAGCGGTATAGAACGTCGTCTGAGAGGATGAACGCCGGGAGAAGAAAGAGGGTTTAGAAAGCGTCCTAACGATGCGAGTCTGGCGAAGGGACGTGAAAGGCCCGTATTACCAAGTGGACTCGACGAGGAGCGTCGTGTCCCGACGTCTCGGGAGAGCGTCGCGTTCGGAATACAGGACGTAATGGTGTCGGCCGTGCGGCGTGGCAGCAAGCGCGCCTGGCAAGCTGCCCGGACATACGGGGCCCTTCCTTCGTGACGAGCTTGTTAAATTTATCGAAAGCGTCAAATTAGGAGAGAACCAGAGCCGCCCTTAATGCTCCAGTTCGCTCTTTCTGAAATTCACCCTCCCGCTGCTCTCCGTCTCGCTTTTTTCCACGAGCGCTTCTTCTCTGCCACTCTGGACTTTGCCCCAGAGGTTTCTGCACTTACATTGCCTCGTTGGAAACGAACGACGCGACGAACCAACGAGGCGTGCGAAAATCCGATTTTTTCATTCGCCATTTTCTTAATTGACATTTATTGATAGTTTGACCGTTAATCCACTTGAGTTTTACATTGTCTATAAATGGAGCGACAATTTTTCATCACTCTCAACGGCATTACCTTTCGCAATTTTTTCGAAAGGGATTTTAATTATTCACTTTCAACGTGAGCTTTTAACCGATAAAATACGTGATAACGAATAAATAGCGACGGTATGAGGATGTCCCCGATTAACTTTATAGATTTTCTCATTAGGGAATAACTGATGTGGATAGGAACTGAAATCAAAAATATCTTGATAACTTATAATGAGAAGTAATATCAGTAATGAGGTCACATAGCTCTGTATTTCTGAATGAAAATCAACGACGAATAATCCTCTGTGTAACGCAATAAGAACGTGTGCATGTAATGAACGGAGTATGAATCGATACCGTGCAACATGGAACAACATTTTACCCCAGAACATGTAATAATCATTGACTCGCATTTTATTCCCGCAAAAACTTGCACAGCAAAAATGCACGATGCAATGATTACAGACTATGCTTTTTTCCCCGATGTATACGAGTTCGTTGCCATCATTCGCGTTCGAAAATTGTAGCTGATTTCAACGCCACCGAAATGACAATGCGGAAAATCGAGTGTCGGAGATGCGCCCGTATCATACAGATCCGAACGTGCATTTTATTTCAGCGTACCGTTCTCGTAACAGCTTGCACAAAACTGTCGGTGATATACGAGGCCAGGCTACCTTGAGCCAAGCCATCCGCATTAAAAATATACCAAGCTCCAACGGCAAATTGATGAGCCGAGCCATGCCCGTAATTATTATTATAAATCATACGCGCCGTGAAAACTGGAAATAAAATAGAGATCGTGTAACTTTCCACTTCGCGAGACTTTTACTTTCCGCGCTTGCGTCGAAAAACATGGGCCGCGCGTACGTAATTGATTGAAAATCGAGATTTTATAACCCTTTTTATCGTCCCCGTCATGTTCGGAAACTGCGAAGTCGACAAGAAAAAACAGTTGGATTCTTCGAGGAATCTCTCTTTCCGAACGATCGCATGATGAATTACTCCAGGGCAAATTGCTGCCATTTGTCGATCCTGAAGAATGCAAATAAGAAGCGTATTACTCGGCCGTGGAACTTGCGGAGCAGATGGATAACGAGCGGCGCACTTGGATATAACGGCAGTGTGTCTTTCCCTCATTTGGATCTTGATCGTGGATCGTCCTCCTCGAATCTTGCCGGGATTCTAATGAAATTCACGACGGAGTGGAAGCGTCAATAAATGACCAGGGCCGTAACGGCGGAATTGCCTAATAAGCACTACTCGTGACAAATTGCCCGCTCGTGATACGATGGTATTTTGAGGTCGGTTGGAGGAAGGGACGCAGGGTAACGGATTGTTGTGTTACCCAACCGGACTAACATACATCACGGAACCAGCTGTCAGGATCGCGACTAGAGAGTGGAATGACAATAATTGATTTCCCTATCCACTGCTCTCCTCTCTCTCGCTCCCGTCCACATTTCTCTCTCTCTCTCTCTCTCTCTCTCTTTCTCTTTCTCCCTATCCGTGAACCATACAAAAATGTATTACTTCTCCGATACCTATTTTCGAACATTTTTTCCAAACTTTCGCAGGTTCGCAACGAGCTGTTAGGCGCGTCGAAAAATACTCACGTTCTCGAATCCTGCCGAGCGAACGTTGACATACCGAACTCGTCAAAATTCATTTCATCATCGCGTACGTGCCCCCAGAGCTACGAAACTACCACTCGCTCGTGTATCGCGCAACAGATGGAATCACCTTAGTATCGCTCTTTTTATAGCGGAAAAAATTGAAACGTGAAACCGAAACGTCAAATGTTTATTCACTTTTCCCGACCCGCGCGGAATCCTACGGAGAGAAACATAATTTCATCACAACTTTTCATCCCAATTTATTCGAGAACAATCATAAATTCTAATCATCGCGAAAACTGCGCAACGCGCTTCACGAATAACAGGGGCTTTTTTCAGTTGCTAAACTTTCAAAGGGTAATTGTTGTAGCGAACCTCCGAGAAGACAAAAGTGTCCCGAGAGAATAGATGGTCTCTTCCTCTCCCGCGAAAGCCGAAGCAACGATACACCTCGTTACTCGAACAATTGCGTTACCGATTTTTCGTCGATTACACCGAGTTCCGGCAGCTACAAAATCACCAGCAAGCCTGGTCACGCAGCTACGGTTACGGTAACTGCGAGACGGTCTACGGATCAAAGATCAGAACGCCAGCCAAGCACGATGAGGGAGAGAGAGAGAGAGGAAGATCTTAGCATGGCTTATGAAGAGGCACTCTTCAACAAAGGACCTTATTTAAACCTTGTCAAGCACGACGATCGCATAAAACTTCGCGATCGGCACGACGAAATAGCAGGGTGGCAAGAATTCGAACGAACATCATTGATCGAAACTATTCTACAATGATGATTTTACAAACTCACTAAAATTGTGTTGAGAGCAATCTACGATATCGAAGGAGACATAAAAACGAAGAAAAATTCATAGCGACGTCTTTTAATTCTCGCACGAAGGTCACGAACTCTGGGAGCGACGTCTGCTGCTTTTGATGGCGTTCATCTCGCACGTGTAATATACCAGTGTATTCGTAAATGTGGGCGCGAACTTTCACCTTTCCTATCGAGAATCCACCCCAGGGACCAATACCTTAAAAGGTCTGGCAGCCGCTATCTGATTCGAAGCTCCGACGTCAAGATAAGCCTTCTCTTACATCTGGCTCGTCCTACAACTTTCATTCAGCCCATCGTCGCCATCACCGGATCGTTGAGTGTGAACTGACGCTTTTTGCTATCAAGCTCAGCTTATTCGATAGGGTGATTCTCCCTTGGTGTATCACACAATTTTTCCGCTATCGCCTTTCCTTCATTCGACAACGATATAGGTAGAGATGACATCGAACTTCAGGATTTTGATGAAGTGAGATAGGAAAACGGAAGCACCACGATCGATTGTAATCGATATCTACCAACATTATCAGCGTTACAACTTTCCGATTTGCACTTATTTGAAAATACACGAATATTATTCTTATGGTCGGATCGAATCCGTATTAATTGAGATATTTACATATTGAAATATCGCCATCAAAGAAGAACAGCAGATGTCGTTATTTGCGTTGTTTCGAAAGGTTAAGAAAAGCTGTCCAAAAGCAGGTTACAACGAGGTCAAAGCCCCGAGTTTCAAGACGTTTATCAGACGCTCATCAATCATCGAGTATATAAATTGTTTTCCACCGTCACGTACGTCGATGAAAAAACCAACCCACTTGGCGAACTTTTTTTCTGAATTTTTTATCTCAAATTAATGAACTGGAAAGCGGTATTATTTTCACGCGAAAGAAAACAAGTACCAAAGAAGCAAATAACTAAGATTATCGCTTTGTATTATCAATTAGGCACAGAAGTATAGAAGCTGAAACATTTGCCTGGTTCATTGATAAACATTGCTTTCGTGTGAAATGTGGCTTTAGAGAATCACCGTACAATGGTAATAAAGGCTTTTCCAGAACGGAATTATTCGCATCAAAATAGCACGACTCGTATTTCATAATTCTTGATTACTGTGCAGTGCATGCGAAACAACTTTCGACCTTTCGAAAACTCCTTACCATCGCGTTTCAAAACATTAAAAAATAAACTAATGAAATAGCGAAAAAAGAAAAACGTATATAGTTAAAAAACTTCAGGTAAACTTCACGGTTGAATTTGTCCAAACATTTCGAGCCAAAGTAGCAGGTGTACAGGGTTTAAAATGCGCTCTTGTTCCGGGTAGGCGGATACGTCTCGCGCTGAGAGTCTCGATCTCCCGCGAAGGTTAGTTTCGAAACTTTTTGGATGGTCTGCACACGAGGCGGCTGCATTAATAAATTGCTCCACGAGTTCGCGAATGCTACTACCTATAGTCGGATTTTCATTAGCCCCGCGCGCTGACTCGCCGTAGGTTAACACACACGAGCTTCCCATTTACAGGCACGAAACGCGCGTGTATATATAGAACTTGTAGCTGCTGCGTACGCCTTTCGTAACGCGCGTACACGGGGAGATACAAGAATAGAGGAGAAAGCAGTTGGGGAATTCCCATTAATTGTAACGAGTTTGCTTAGAAGGCTTACGTTATACGGTACCGAGGCAATTTCCGTAGGGCGTGGGATACAACATGGAGGGCTCACCTGGAACAGAAGAAAACGAAAGAGATAAAAATGATGAGTTGCGGAATGGAATTAGCGTTCATTGATTTTTTCACTCGGTTTCTGTTTTTTGAACGACTTTCGCGCGCGGCTCGAATAATTTTATTTTCCCGTAACGCGTTGATGTTGGATTTTTTATTAAACACTTCGCTCCTACGGTATTGGTACGAAATAACTTCAGCATCGACCTGACATGGACCCACGCATTCTGTTCCAGCTTGCTATGGACAGAATTATCAGTTCGCTTGGTATTGCGTACGATATTTATAATACTTGTAACGTGTGCACCGGAATGCATGGATCCATCAGTATTAAATTTCCAGACAAAAACAAAAGGTAATTCGATGATGAAATGTTGTAATTGCTGAATCACCAATTAACGAGCGAATGTATTTCGAAACATTGCTTCAAAGGTGACATTTTCGCAGTCATTACTCATACTATACGTGTAATCCAAAAATAATGAATGAAAATGTAACGATTCTTTGATCCCGAGTGCAACGATTTTCTGAATATTTTTCGTATGATACAGCTCTTCCGGGTTTCACCATGAACTGGGAAAAATAGCATTGTCAGCCTTCCGTCGCGAACTATCCTCGCTACGTTTGGAGGAAGCGTTCACTTTTTACGTTCATCATAAACTTCGGAAGGGTGGAAACGATAAGAAAGATCGTTAAACGACGAATCATTACTTGATCATCTGACCATGATATTGCTCGATCTTCCTACAAACGATAGCCATTCGTCTTTTGAGAAAACAAATATACCCATGACGTAAACGTTGATGGAGAAAATAAGCAATTCGAAGCTTTTGAAAATAATAAAATTACAGTGGAAACGCTATCGATAAAAAAAATAATATT
>JABFQM010003788.1:0-10866 GCA_022816865.1 Zelostemma sp. ZL-2020
ACGTTGTGCTACAATCATACGTGTAGAATAAGGCCTACTTAGAAACAAAATAACATAGTAGTCAACTCAAATACTGCCAAAAGTATAAGAAAAGCACTATATTTGTTTATTTGCAAAGTGAAAACATCAAAAAATTCAACAAATGTTATAACTTCGTTTGACGTTGTTGCGACCGAATGTTTTGGCTTTGCGTTCCTCCAATTTTTTTGTTTTTTCGCCCGTTCTTTTTCGTATGTTATTCTCTCAGACAAAGGCATATCATCTGTAAGAATAGTACTTCTTCGTTGCCTTTTACTCGTGCCCGCGATGCGTGGCACAACGTGCCCCGTGGTGCAGTTGATGCTAGTTTCATTAATAAATTCAATCAAAATAATAATTTAAAAAAACTAACTTTAATTTTCATAGATGCCACGTGTACTTATTGATCTCTTCTAGTGAAATCACGCAGTTTTTTTATCAAGACGACACAATAACAAAATTGAGGAATAGCTGAAAATTTACTTTAAGCTGCTTATATTCAATAATTACGAAGCAATGGTGGTAAATTATAATTCGATATTATTGTAAAGTACTCATGCGACTGTTTTCGAACCTTTCGATGTAAAACAAAAATCGTAGCGCCATCTGCTCTAATCAAAAAGGTATATTCATAATCTCAAAGTGGCACAACTAGCTTCGGTCTACCCTATATATTGAACATTTTTATCATAATATGAATATATTACTGTATGTGATATATGATATAAATTTATGTGATGTATGATACAATTTTCCAGTTGATGTTTCCTTATTAATATTTCTAAACGTACACAGTAGCTGTTTACGAAGCAGCAGTTTGGTTTTTTCGTAAAAATTGCGAAGTTCACAAGTTATCATGGAAATAAATATCCCGTTAGATCAATATCAAATGCTCTATTTGATTCACTCATCCTGAAAATTACAGCACACAAACCAGAAGACTCAAAAATGGAAAAACGACATTAGGACTCTCCTTGCATTTCCAGGCTTGCTTTTGTAAGAGTACAAGTTAACATTTTCTATAAATTCATATATACTGTTAAATGTATACAAAATTCCCGAAACAAATGACACACACTTGAGTTTTACTGATTGAAAAGAGATATTTTCGGATCCCGCGTAGGAATAAATAAAGCCTGATAATACCTGATTGGGTCATACGAGGCCGGACAAAACATGCATTTTTTGTCAACCTCACTTGCGGAAAACCACTACAGACCACAACAAGGTACTACGAACTACTATAGTGGTCTGCGATGAGTGCAAAGTTCGTTTCGAACGAAAAATCAAAGCCATGATAATTACTTTTCAAACCATAAAAGTATCATACATTTCAATATGAGTGACGTGAGACTGCAGAGAACTAAAATGGAAACAAATTCGGCATTTTCGGGGTCGGCATTGTCTTACTTACCCTTATCAGTATATGAATCACGCAAAATAAGTTAAATATATTTGGCTTTCCTCGCGTGTATGAACTTCAATGATTGATATTTCATAAGATTCGGTGCATCTAATCTGGAATTAGTGTCGGATTCGTCGTCAGGGAACCAAAACAAATTGTTTAAACTGAACTTCAGCCATGGGCCTGACAGTCATTAGATTTGATTATTTATGAATGAAAAATCGAATAACCAAGAGGTTATCCGCATCACTTTGAATTATCAAGAGTCAAGGCCGTATCGCTCATCAATATTATCCCCTATTTGTCAGCGTCAATTCAACTCTTCATATCACACCAGCCTCCGTAGCGTAGTCTTTCATGTATAACCGCACGGTTTAGTTTGAAGTGTGTGAAATGTGTGAGTAGTATTAGTATATATAATAATAGAATCGAATCAGAAGCAACAATTCACTTTGAAGCTTTCAAAGTTGAATGATACAAGTTTCTGATGAAATCATCTTTCCTTTAGTTTTATCACGCCGCAATTATTCTAAAATTGAGCTTTCTGATTATCGTAGTGAATATTTGTTATGTTTTTTAATATATTCTTATTAATTGTAATTGGATTGTTTGTGTTTGACTGCTATTGCTTACGATGGAGTCGAAGGGCTCGGTTGATCAATCGCATTCCAGGACCATCGCAGATACCGTTTTTGGGATGTTTTTACAACTTCCTATTGACCATGGGTAAAAAATTGTTGAAGTCATTTCAAATCTGAGTTCTGTGATATTCTTGCGTCTTTCTTTCTAAATTTCATTTCCTGGCACGAAATTCGATACAGATTATAATTTTTTTTTCACCTAGGTTTATTATACCGATCTCTGTCTTGTACGTGAGTAATGCATAAAAAAAATATACATGATTTTGGATCTGAATACTTTCAAATTTGAAAACCAGCTTTTCTTTCTATAAAAAAACAACAAAGTTCTCAATCGTGCGGGAAATCTCAGTTCTCTTTTACTTTATATGTTACAGACAAAATATAAAAAAAACATGTCACTATTAAAACATATATAATAAATCCTAAATCGATTCTTATAAATTAAAAAATCATTACTTTTGATGTTAGAGAATATCTGGCCTACAATGATAGCAATGAATGAAAAATACTACCCTATGTGGCGTTCGTGGTCTTTGCATCATTCCGCAGTTATTTTACTTCATCCAGACGATATTGAAGTGAGTTAATGACATTAATGGCATCACAAGTATCGCGATGATTTTATGATCCTTGAGTATTTTAGATCCGTTTCCTATGATTTCGAGCGTAGCGTATCTCGCTAATTTCGTAGAGTTTGGATATGAAGTATATACATACAAAATGAGAAAAAGAAGATTTGAACAACCTTAAAGAAAAATCTTTGGGAGTTGTGTTTATCCTATCACCTAAGAGAATGTTATCTCTGATGTTTTTATTTCTGTATTCGGAAATCATCGAAGTCAAGAATGCATTTCTAATGAAACAATTAACGAATAAATAGAAACTCAAATTACTGAATTCTCAAATACTTCAATTTTGCGAAACGGATCCCACTTTTATACGATATGTGGTCAAGGCAACCATTTGCATTGATTCTTTTGTGCCTAGAAATAGTACATTTTTGTGACGCGGTGTTATCTTTAATGATGAAACTATTATCCGCATAATATGTTTTCAAATATTTTCAAACATTCATAAACTAACATTCACAACATGAGAACTAATTTTCATTTATTGCTATTATTAGGTTCTATTAACTAGTAGCAAACACATAGAAAAAGGTTTTATGTACAAATTATTTGAAGACTGGTTGAAAAAAGGCCTTCTTACTAGCACAGGTAAAATTGCACACCATAAAGTCCCATTATTGTTGCTGTTAACAGTTAATTGTTTTTTTTCGTATCATACCATCGCATATGTATAAACTGTTATCTTTTAGGACGTAAATGGCAACATCGACGCAAAATACTGACTCCAGCATTCCACTTTAACGTTTTACAAAAATATGCTGAAGTGATAATAGAACATGGCACAAAACTAACCGATACTTTGAAATCTGAAGAAGGAAAAATTGTAGTGCTCGAACCGCTTGTCACAAAAATCAGTCTAAGTGCTATTTGCGGTAAATATGTCTTATCTCATTTGTTCGAGAAACTAGAAATGAAATATAAAGAGGTTCGTCAAGGAAAAAGTTTATCTGTCCAAAATGATGTATGGAACTATACCGAAACATTGTTCGCAAATTTTGAAGCAGTTTAGCACCCGAACTTTGTATCGCATCAAGTTATTTATTCAATTTTCGCATCTTTGAAGC
Source organism: Zelostemma sp. ZL-2020 (assembly GCA_022816865.1). Lineage (NCBI taxonomy): Eukaryota > Metazoa > Arthropoda > Insecta > Hymenoptera > Platygastridae > Zelostemma > Zelostemma sp. ZL-2020. The sequence goes on from JABFQM010003788.1 coordinate 3,758, forward strand.
AATGTACATACCATAATTTGAGTCGACAATACTTAAATTCTTTATGTTCTTCAATTTAGAAAATAAATGCAATGTTGTGTGTTTAACAAATATACAGAAGCCGCTATGGGAACTACATTTAAAAATATTGATCCTTTGAAAGTCGAACAATATAGAGAAGCTGTTGATTTCATAGGCGAAGCTGTAGTGTATAGGTAAGTGGAAAGGGTATTTTGGAACAAATATTACATGTCTTTAAATCGACGACATGTTTGCAGACTTTTTCATCCATGGCTTTTCAATGACTGGCTATTTCACAACTTTACGAGGCTAGGATGGAAGCAAAAGTCAGCTTTGAAAACACTCCATGATTTTTCGACTAATGTATGTATCAGTGCTATTTTTTGTACCGTATTTTTGTTCCTTTTTCACGTTATGCAATCAAAGGAATGGATGTCGTTAGATTATCAAAGACCGCAAGACATATCATGAACAGTCAGGAGGCGAATTTCTGAAAGAATTCACGCAATATAAAGATAGCAACAATTATGAAATGGATGGATTACTACGGAGTAAATAACCACTATTATAATAGAAAGCACGTAATGGATTACAGTGATTATTATAAATCAATGTTCGTCAGGAAACCGAAAACGACCGGCCATGCTTGATCTCCTAATTGCTGCATCTAATGACGGTTTGATAGATGAAGAAGGAATCAGGGAAGAAGTCGACACGTTTATTTTCGAGGTCTGTTTCGTCTGCGTAATATAGAAATAATGTATAATCACTGCTATAGTACCCATATAAGTCGGATATTTGAATCTGTCCGCATTTGAATGCAGCAAAATGAATCCTATTAAAAAATTTTCTGAAAACATCCGGCATTAGTATTTTGTTTGTTTAATGACAATTAAAAAAAGTACGTTCCGAGAATTTTCACCGTTATTATTACATTCGTATAAATTTCAAAGTTTGTGCGAGAAATTTTACTTTTCAGCCTGAACATATTTCCGTATTTATTTAAAACATAACGTATGTCATCAATAAAACTTTTCGATAGGGGCACGATACATCAAAGGCTGCTCTCTGTTACACGATGCAACTTTTAGCTGAACATACTGAAATTCAAGTAAGAACACTTTTTCAGTTGAAAGAACTAAATCGCCCTACTAATATTTCTGTCCAGTCTAATCGTCCATAAATACCCATGATAAACATCAAACTTTGTGGTCAGAATTGCCCAGTTGCTGTTTAAAATGTTCAGAAATGGCCACAACAAATTTGTCCAGGCGTGAAAAATTGTAGGCATTTGTGAAAAAAAGTAATACTAAGTTCCTTAAATTATTTCCATTTATAAAAGTTTACAATTGTGCATGCCTGGATCAAATTTGTGTCGTGTATTCTGGATATCTTCGGACGGAAACTGAAAACGTGACCGAACTATTCAATCTTAAGCGTGGACGTTTCTGAGCAATTTCTCTGGACAGAAATTTTGGTGGAGCAAATTAACAACGAACTTTTCACAGACATAATTTGATAGATAAATCGTTAGTAATTCTAAAATACTTTGATGTTCTCTAAGACACGAGCTCGGGAAGAAGTTTTGGAAATGTTCCAGTCCTGCGCTGGAAGTGTTACGATGGCTGAATTAAACAAACTTCCGTTCCTCGAGAGATGCATTAAAGAATCGTTGAGATTATTTCCTAGTGTGCCGTTGATGGCTCGTCAACTTCAAGAAGATTTAATCTTGAGTATGTACTTATTGATGAAAATGAAATTCATTTTCGAATCAGTAGATTTACATACTCAGTATTTTTTAGAGGACACAATCGTACCTCAAGGTACAATGGTTATGGTGTTTGTATACGACCTCCATCGTGATGCTCGAATTTGGCCGGAACCTACTAAATTTGATCCGGATAGGTTCCTGCCAGAAAGATCTTTGAACCGGCATCCGTACTCTTACATACCCTTCAGTGCGGGCCCGCGTAATTGTATTGGTGAGTTTACACTTAATTCGCGCTATTAGCAAGGTTGCGTTGGAAATCATTTGATCTAAAAAAAAATATTTATGCTGTTCTGACTTTGAATTTGAAATTGAAATGTATTTGTAATATTGATATCATTTTAGGACAGAAATTCGCGATGTTGGAATTAAAAGCGTTTTGTGCATACGTATTGCGCAGCTTTTACCTAGAAGCGATTGACAAACATGACGAATTCGTTCGGAGACCAGATTTGATTTTAAGAGGAGAGAAACAGACGAAAATAAAATTGATATCTATTGAGAAAAAGTAAATAGTATTGAGAAAAAATTTGACGAGTATGCATTTTCGCGTGAATGCAACTTGTGTTAATAGCGCACCGAGCGAAACGCTATGATTAATATTTGTCAGATTGGTTGTACATCAATACAACGTGATGTAGCGTTAATGATATTTGATTATACTGCAATACAACAAATATTCAATTATGAAACAATGTCGTATTGACAAAGGTGTTGAAACGTTATATCATTGAAATAAATGGGACATTTTTATGCGTATTTGTGATTTAGAACGTACCAAGTATTATAATCTCCATGGTTACACCTGATTTATATGGTTTAAATCTTCCGATTCATAGAAAACATGTACTTTTTTGGCATTGTATTGGAAATACAACTAAGTCTCTGTTGAATTGTACCAGAGTCTTTCTAGTAAGGAATGAGTCTAGTCGATTCTCCCACAACTGGAACAAAACGCCGTTTGTCCCTGATGCCCTTTCCTAATTTTTAGTCTTTTGATTTGTGACGTCAAATTTCGCTATCGAACTTTCCAAGACTTCTTACGTTGCATTATGTAATTTAACTGATTGGAAATCAGTGAAACGAAGAAGAAGCTGGAAATATCAGTTTACTTTCTTGATTCTCATTGTTGACATTTTCTAAATATTGTTTCGGCAATTTTTACGTCTCAGATTGGGTACTGTATCTTTTCAATGTAGCCATTCTAGCAGCGTTCCTGTACATGAAAAACAGCCGTATTCCAAGTGCTCTGTCTTTTTTCGTTTGATTTTTTTTGGTTCAATCTACGGCGTTCCATTAGTTATAACACCTTTTTTCGTCGGGGTAATAGTATGTTGCATTACAAGGGTTGCAATCACTGTGTTCCATTCCAAAGAAATGCATATTATTTTTCATAGCAAGTCTATCGAAAATCTGATTTGAGGTACCTGTAGAGCGCGGCGAGACAGCGAGTTCCAACCGCAGGGTCGAAACATTAAAAGTTTTGACCCTAGGATTGGAACTCGCTGTTTCGCCCTGCTCTACAGGTACCGAAACTCAGATTTTCGATGGACGTGTGATGAAAAGTTCCTTTCGCAAGCAGCAACGGAGAACTCACGCGATAAGCAGAGACGTCACAGCTATAAACATCCAACTGCAGATTAGTGTATCACTGTGCAGTCAACTTTCACAGTAGAAAGATCATTCATTGTGCAGATAATCACAACAAATCAGTCAAAAGTAATTCAAAATGATTATCGAAATACTGTTCATCGCTACACTCGGGCTATGTATTTTACATTGTTATGTGAGATGTGGAAAAACAGCGAACCTGATCAACAAAATGAGAGGTCCGAAAGCTTATCCACTACTTGGGAACTTGCCGAACTATTTTGTTAGCAACACAGGTTAGTGTACCTTACCATAAAATATTATATTCTCCCCGTTGACATTAACTTGATGCAATATCTTTTATTAAATTTCAATAAGTCCCTTCTATGTCACTTTATAAATTGTATTAGAGAGAAAATTCGCAGGGTACGCTTATTTTCAATATCTTAGGTATAAATATAAAGTAAAAAACTGCCCATGCAAAAAACGACGGCGGAAAATTTCCAAAAACGTTATGCATTTTATATTTTGTTGCAAGTTGAATATTTTCCGTTGATCATCAAATAGTAAATACTGGTGGAGTCAGTGATAAATCACAAGGCCACTTGGCGCATTCCGATCAACTTATCGTTTGATCATTTACGACTTATAATCATTGACAATATCAAATTCTAAATCGATAAGTTCCTCAACGTAAAGTTCATTTCAGAGGATCTGATACCGATTATTGATAGCATGAACAATAAGTACTATCCAATATACCGCATGTGGACACCGTTCTACGCGGTTACTAACATCTTGCATCCAGATGACGCAAAAGTACAGTAACGATTTTGAAGAATTTCACATGCTATACACGTACGTGTAAACAAACTGTATAACCATGCAAACTTTTCATTTCTTAGGTGATTTTATCACATTCTAGAAACATAAAGAAAGGTATCGCTTACAATTCTCTCAAGCCGTGGCTTTCTGAAGGCCTTCTTATCAGCAAAGGTGAATAAAAAATCGAATGAATAAAAGAATGAATTCATTAATTTGCCTACTTAACGTGAGAAATTGATGTTATTTTTAATGTTCAGGTGCAAAATGGAAAAATCGCCGAAAAATTCTAACTCCTGCATTTCATTTCAATATTTTGCCAAAGTACATGGAAGTTTTATCTAAACATGGTATCAGAATCGTAGATTCGTTGAAGGGTGCAGAAAAAGAGAAGATTATCAACCTATCACCATTTATGTGTACACACACCCTCAATACGATATGTGGTATGCAGGTATTGTTATTTACGTGTGAAGCAGTTCTTGTACAATAATTTTACGTCGTTTGTAATATTGTTGTAGAAGCCGCTATGGGTGTTTCACTAGATAGCGTAAAACTTGAAGAAATAGAAAAATACAGAGAAGCCGTACACTTCATGGGTCAAGTTGTTATTTACAGGTATACCTCAATTATATTCAGTTTATAAAGTATTATAATCGCCCAAAGCAATTCATATGCATTTCCTGTAGGTTGTTGCATCCTTGGTACAATTTTGATTCCGTATTTTCATACCTTTCGCCATTGGGCTGGAAGCAAAGGAAAGCTCTGAAAATTTTACATAATTTCTCTGCTAAGGTAATTAATGTATAAATCAATGTTATTGTCTCGATCAATTGTAAATGACAGCCGTCAGGTACAATCCAAGTACAAACTCCAGAGTTTGCTGAATAAACACAAAAATGATGGTAATTCATGTTTCAGATCATCAACGAACGGAAAGAATATCATGAGAAAACGGGCGGGAAATATTTGAATGAATTTACTAATAGTGACCATGCGTTGGAAAATAATACCACTGACATTTATGGTGGAGTTAAATATATTCTGAATTACAGTAGTAACAATTTAGAACTTTGAAAACAACAATCAAAGGCGAAACACAATACCAACGGATTTCTACTTCATCGTAATTTTGATACTTTTTAATTGATACTTGGGTAGAATGTTCATTCGCGTTCCGTGAAGTCTTATGATAAATTTCGCAAAGAAAAAAAATCCCAACAGAGAAATTTGTTCTTTCTAGACCCAAACACCTCAGTTATGATTTTATCTCGCGGTATTGTGTTTCCCGTGTTGGCTGCTGTCTTCATCCACTACACCATTATTTCATACCATCGACAAAAAATCATTACACTAGTAAAGTGAGAAAACCTTGGTCTTTTATTATGTTTTGCAAGAATATTCCAGAAAATTTATTGATTTTAGTAACGAAAGAAAGATTGGCGATGCTTGATCTTCTAATTGTCGCTTCGAGGAATGGTTTGATCGACGACGCTGGGATTCAGGAAGAGATCGATACGTTCATTTTCGAAGTAAGCCACACACAGCAGAATATACAGATAAAACATGAATTCATATCGATCGATTTTGCCTATCAGAGTACTATCAATAATGTGTACCATTTATAGTATTGGTGAGACAATAATATTAATTTCACCATCATGCCAATTTATACGCAAGACCAATACCATGAATAGGATATCCATATTACGAAATCTATCCGTGTATGGAGAAAAATCCGATAAACGTAGCGTGGTATTTGTTCCGTTTAGCGCTAATTTAGTGGAATATGAATACTACAATTATTACGTGTTCCTTGTGAAATTTTATTTCACTTTAATGCCGAATTAGAACGGAAGCAAACTTGAACTGACGTTGAAGTTTTGATGTCATGTTCATTGTTACTGGCCGTGATATCTGTACCACCAAATGTTAAATGTATAAATGATAGATAAAGATTGACATCCTATTTACGTATTAGGGTCACGACACTTCGGCGATGGCTATTTGTTATGCTTTACAACTACTTGCTGAGCATACAGAAATACAGGTATACGACATATTTAATTAAACCGTAGTATTTATTAAATATACATAACATGTGCTAGTAGGATTTAACAAAACTAGCTATAAATGCAATAAAACAAATGTATATAAGATGCTCTGAAAAAGTAACGTCAATGTTACCAAATATCTTTCTTTCATTTCGTATACATGAACTGCATTTAACTCAATTTTAATTTTTGCAAATTCATAAGGAACGAGCCAGATCAGAAATCGACGAAATGTGGAAAGCTTGTGATGGGCAAATCACCATGACTGAAATGAATAAACTTTCCTACCTGGAACGGTGTATGGAAGAATCGTTGCGGCTGTACCCAGCTGTACCATTTATATCTCGTAAACTGGTCGAAGACATGCAACTAAGTAAAATTAGTCAACTGCTGTAACCGACCAAACCAAAAATTTAAACGAGTCCAATTTGAATTTGTAATTTTTCTAGAAGACTATTTAATACCGGCGAGTACGATAGTTCATGTCTTCATCTACGAGATTCACAGAGATCCAAACTTCTGGCCTGAGCCATTAAAATTCGATCCAGACAGATTTTTACCGGAACGATGTCTTGGGCGCCATCCATTTTGTTATATACCTTTTAGTGGGGGACCTCGTAACTGCATCGGTGAGATTTTACACATGCTTTCTATTCATAGATTCATAGACTATTGCAATCATGTTGATTTTCCAGGGCAAAGATTCGCTATGTTAGAGATGAAAACTTTCACTGCGTACATTTTGCGCAATTTTTACTTGGAAGCCATCGATGTCCACAGCAAATTCAAAAGAACTGTAGATTTGACATTGAGATCGCTTGGTCCAATAAGGGTACGATTCGTACGAAGAAATGAATGAAGACAAAACCTCAAAC
>JABFQM010003789.1:0-10889 GCA_022816865.1 Zelostemma sp. ZL-2020
CCTTACGAGGACATTTCAGGGGTTCCGTTTTGCGGGCTTCATTCTTTGGAAACACACAGGTCGAATACCAGGACGCTTTCGCTTACGTTGTTGTTTAGCCAGTCACACAAGCATGCATTCACCGTAGAATATTTTTCCGAAAGTGAGTACTGTCGATTGAAAAAAACATCGCAATTTTTCGTTACCGTTGTACTAATTATTCTGGAATTGGATCTTTTTATTTTCATGCAAATTATTTCGAATTTGATGACGCGTCGTGTAAACTACGATGTAACTTAACGGTGAACTTGTTCGAATTATTATTGGAGAGAAAGAAATAAAATACGAACAAGAACGAAAACATCACATTTTTTGATTCGAATGTGATGAAAAAAGTTCAATTTTTCATATATTTAATGACTAATTGACACTTTTTTCTATGCAATTTCGATTTCATTTAAAAAAAAATGAAGTGGCGCTTGCAATCGACAACTAAAATGTCGATAAATAAATAAAAATGCGACGAAGGTCACTTTCATCACTTTTACTGCATTTTCAGTGACGGAAATGCACTTTTACGAAAGTGCTGTAGAAAATTGCGGCTATTTCGTAAATTACCCGTCACAAAAGAGCTAGCACTTATAATTATCACGCTATCTTTCGGCAATTTGCAGCCGCGGAAATAAGAGTTTAATGGATGGAATGATCACATTACTATGTAATATTCTTGCCGTAATATTGCAAAGATAAAATCATGGTTATCAATCTGAGTCTTTTTCATCAAGATACGAATTATCGATCATGTAGTACAAGCAAACAAGCTTTTCGCAGAAATTTTTAACTGTCAATGGTTGTTTTCCTGACTTCCATTTTTAATTATTCCGATCTCGATTTGTTATTTCACGTAACTTTCTGATGATAATCAATATACATCCGAGTTGGATCGCTATAAATTGTAAAACCAAAATCGGTTCAATGCAGGAACGATCTTGTTAATTAAACCATGTACCTAAGACATCGAAAGTTCGAATAACCAATAAAAATCAACGTGAAATTCGTAAAATATTTCACGTCTAACAATATCGTGAATGCAAGTAAATTGCACGCATCAATCAAGTACTTTTACTTGAATCAATAACAAAATAAAAATAAAAAAAACACTACAGCCAACAAAGATTTTATGTTGTTGAACGCATGCTACGAAAACAATTACTCTGATGTATAAATTAAACAAGTCCTGGAATGCGAGTACACACATCGCGGTGTTAAATAATAATTAGGAACAACCCAATTAACAAGACTTTGTCTTTCGGAGCAGCAAAATAATTAATTTCGCTTCGAAAAATTCATTTCGAAGGAAACAAGGTACATTTGGAAGGAACAAACGCGAGAGAAGAAATGAGCAACTCCGTTAACACAACCGGAGGTGGTATCCTCGCGTCTCCTTTTTTCCCTGCTCGTTACCCCCGTGATTTGGGGATGGAATACATCATCACTTGCCCGAACGAAGAACCGTCTTGCAAGATCAGAATACTTTTCAGCGATTTTCAACTCGCCACAGTTTCAATCATGGAGGTAAATAAACAACCAAACTTGCTACTCTTTTATTTCCTTTCTCCAATTCTAAATGTTTTCTCGTTCCAGTTTTACGATTACAATGGGCAACGTCTCGACATCAGCAGCGGCATGAGATTTCGCCCTCCCGTAATCATAAGCTCCGGTCCTTCATTACTCATAAGATTTTACGCGAACGGCGGAACCGGACTGGGATACAAAGCTTTCTATTCGTTCGTCATTGCTAATATCAACGATAACTTAATTCTACCAATCACCGACTGTGGCGGTTACGTAGAAAATTTAGGCGGAGCCATTACCATGATGAACATGGTTAGCGACGGTATCAAAACGTACGACTGCGTGTGGTTGATCAGGCCACCAAACAATTTCCTCCACATGAAAACTCACCTGTATTTGAAGGTCTTAACCTTCGCCAATATGGGTAAAAATACAAACCCAATACGAGAAAACAAGCGATACAAATATAGAAACTTCGGTTCGTTTCTAGCTGGGAACACGGAGCTCGCGGTCAGGCAAGGTCCCACATCAGTCCTCACGCCCTTGGAAATTTTACGCCACCCCGCAGCCCAGCTAAAACCTTCGAGACAAAAAGAACACATCGCCCCGGTAACGAGCGGTTTCCACGTCAGTTTTCGCGGCAGTTTCGGGCCCAAATCCAATTTCGCGATCGCGTACGCTACGTTTAGTTACATGGGTCAGTGAATGCAAGAGTTCTCGAATCCGAAGAATTCCCCAATCTCTAAAACATCGAATTCCCGGTTTTCCAGACTGCTTTACAGGATCGGATTTTTTATGCCAGAATCACCGATGCATACCAGGGCAATTAAACTGCGATGGATTCGATCATTGCGGTGATAACAGCGACGAGCCCGTATCGTGTTTTCAAGGTAAACATTCGGAGGGATAACAATTTGATTTTGCGTTGGTAACGAATTTGGATTTGCAGACTGGGACAGTGATCGACATTCTCGCAAATGGCACGTGAACAAGCCGAACTATTACTTCCCAAAACTGGACCGCTACCCGGATTTAAAAACTGCTACTCTCGTGTTTATCGCGAGTAGTCTCGGATTAATAATGCTCATATCGTCTTTGATCGTTCTCCTCTACAGAATGAGCGCTAGAGCGCGCCAGCAAAGAGAACTTCAATCTCGTTTACAAACTATTAGCGAACTACTAGGTGGGTTCTCAATTAAGCTTCAATCAATTCCCAAATTACCCCTTGAAAAGGAAGGGAAAATGGATCACTTAGGTCCGAACCTTTATAATGGTATTCATACGTAATACGTCGATAGTTTTTGACATTGTAGATGGAGCGCGAATAGACGACGTGTCGATAACGGACGAGCCTCCGGTATACGAGGCACCACCCGGCTACGACGAAGTCGTGAAACTCGATCATGAAAACGTTGAAAGGCGTCGAAGGAAACGAAGATCTTTGTCGAGAGAACCGCGCAGTAGAAGTACACCGAGTCCATCGTCGTAAGTCGAAAATTCCTGAGTTACTACAGAAATTCGTAGTTTTAGGCCAAGCAATTATTTCCATCGAATTTCTCCGACGAAAAAATGTGATGGTAATTTATCCCTTTCAAGTTACGAAAACGAAAACCAAGCATCGACCAGCATCTCAATAGAACCGTTGGGGACCCAAAGTACTCCAATTACCAGGCGCGTAACTTTACCTGAAAGTCCGCCCCCGCCTTACGTCACTCCTCCGACAACGAGCGCAGGAAACATCGTCTCGCCTCCTCTCGAAATAACAAGTAAATTTATCAAACACCAGCATTTCTTTCTGAATTTTCCAAGACTTAAACTCATCGCGTCATCGCTGTTTCAGATACAGTACAAAGCTTAAATTACGGGAGCATAATCCACCGGCCTCAACGGCCAAACGGGATAATCCGTTCCCGATCTTTACCTTCCGTAGATCAATCGAGTGTCCTCGATCACAGATCTACCGTGGAAATTGAAATACTCGGTGCGTATTTCAAGGATAATCTGACGAATTCATCTAAAACGTCTGCTCCACAGCCGAACGACTCGGGAGATGCATCGACGACCACAATGCCAGATTCCGGAGCAGGGTCAGGAAGCACCGAACTCGCTGTCGAAGATGAGGCCCTTGAAGACGTTTGTTCGTGCGAAGGCGCTTGCGGGTGTTTCAATCAAAGCGACGCGGACACGTATCCGTTCATCGCGGGAAAAAAAGAAACGATTGACCTTGAAAGCTCGAGCATCAAAAACTCCATCATAAAATTGTACGGCAACAAAACGTCCCAGCGGAAAACTTCGATTCCGAATGTTTTCTCGACTTCTTCGACGCCTTGTTACACTTGCGGCAGATCTCCGATGCCGTGCAGATCGAAGAAATTGTCAGTGTGCTCTTACGACGGTTTAGTCTTCAAAATTTCGAGTCGTGGTAGCAGCTATGAAAAATTGGAAGATGAATTCGAAGTCGTATCGGAAACCACGAGGATTCTCGGGAAAGACGACTCGAGAGTTTCGTACTCCGATCGCATATCCAGGAATTGCAGATGCTCGGTTTCTGAACTCGACAGTCTTTACAAAAGTATTAAAATCCTCGATTCTTACTTGGCCCGCCGCGACGTGGCCAATCAACGGGGTTCTTCCAAAATTTTTGGCACGAACAAACGTAAGAAACTTTGCGTCAAGAGCAGCAGATCCAACGCGGAAATTAATACGCGGTTTTCGGAATTACCGCGGACGTGGCATTCGATCGACGATAATTTTTCGACTTAAGAAATTGGCAATTGGCAGCTCATCAAATTGTTCGTTTTGGAGTGTAAAATGGAGCTGTGGCTAGTGAATAAAAGATTGTAAATAAGTAATAAAAAGGATTTTTCCTGGACGATTATAAAACGCCTTTTTTTATCAAATCTGCAACACTCTCAATACAACTATAATTCATCTCATTCGTATTTATTTCTTTACAAGTAATAAAAATATTTTCAACAGCGCTATGAATACTATACACAACAAAGTCAATCGATGAATTTACAAGTAAATATTTGTGCGGGCAAAGACCGATTTCAACGCTGACTAAAAGTTCGTAAAACCCAACGCGAACTGCGTGAAAACCTCTCGTATAAACCTTAAACTATTTTTCAATCCTCGCTTTAGAAGTCACACATTCAAGATGAAAATTCCCTATTCGCGTGGCTATTGACTCTCAAAAATAATGATATTTCATCGATATCAAACGAGGAAATTCACAAGCAGTAGCAATACTGTTTAAGACCATGGTCAAGGCACTTTGCGGATTTCGAGTACGAATTAACCCTACTTATTTCGTCATCGGACAAACTGTAGTTTCCGGGTCCGTAATGATGGATCGTGGCTTCGAATTTCGCGCCTCCCGGTGAAACTTCGAGCATGAAAAAGTACTCGGTTTCCGATGTATCGTTACTAGCGACATTAATGACCTGGTCGATCCTATGGAGCTTCTTCAATCTCAGTTTGGCACACAATCTCTTCCCTTTTCCACTCTTATACTCTTTTATGATATTTTCTACATGCTCCATAAACAATTTAACACTATCAGAGGCAATCGTATCGGTAGTGGATCTCGGTTTAAACGCTGTACAAGTGCACCAATGAGGAACTACGCCAGCATCTTCACAGCCTCGTTCGTATGGAACTGGACGAAATAAAGAACTACAAGTAGGGCAACCCAAGCTGGAATTGAACTCGCCCCCAGCTCTGATGAAAATATCTCGAAGAGTCATGTGCAGATCATAGGGCGAAGTCAATCTGTTCTGATTGATGCGAAGAGCGTTGTAGGCATCAGGGTCTTCTTCCCGGAACCACTGAGGTAGCCATAAGTGCAACATCGGTAGACGTTCTTCGTACCAGCCAACAAAAGTGTCCCTAATATTCCCATACCGCATCCCATGATCACTCAGAAAAATCACCATAGAATCATTCAAAACGCCAGCGTTTTCGAGATCCTGGAACTTCTCCAACATCTTATCGTCCATCGAAGACACGCCGTTTATGTCGTCGTGACTTACGGTGTTGGACCAGAATAAACTAAAGTGTGGCATTCCAAGAAAAGTTTTGGCTAGCTCGATGCCGTAGTCGAAAATTCTGTCTATGCCCAGCACGGGACCGCTGCAATAGTTCGAGTAGAAGCGTCTTCGAATTTTCAGCATCTTTTCGCTCGCTAACATGTAGGGTCGCAAGTAATAGTCCACCGGTGGATCGACAAATCCAACCTGGAAGAAATATCTCGATTCAATCACGTTCCAGATTCTATCTTAGCGTTATCCGGCCTGATCATGCCTGATATGATCTGATTTTATCCCGATTTATGCCTTCCAAGGCATAAATCAGGCCATCATTGATAGTCCTAAACCTACTTTCAGAAAATTGAAGGTGCTGATTTTGACCGCATCTTCTCCATAAGATGTGACGTAGCCATTGTTCCGGAAGGCGTACCAAAGCATCGGACAATTATCCAAACCGTAAGTCTCTTTGGGCGCACATCGATGGTAAGATTGCTCGATGCTTTGACCGGTCATAATAGCCATTAAATTCGGAAACGTGTTCTCGGCCATTTTGTTGTAACCCTTCATCGTCAGCCAACCTTTCTCGTGTATAAACCTAGCAGTTTTTGGAAGACTTCTCAGGAAATTCAGTCGCGACACGTTGTCAATGCCCAGAATCAAAACACTGAGCTTTCTATTGCGATTGCTCATCAGGCCAGTCGCGTTCTCGGAGACGTTAAAACGCTCTTGAACTTTCTCCGGGCGCAGAATAGCGTGGACGTTTTCGTAAATCTGTTGCACCTTGCTTTTAATCAGTCCATTTCCCGAAGTTGTCTTGCACTTCACCAGTACTACTTCGACTTCTTTCGGGATTATCACCCTTTCTCCAAACGCTACGCATTTTCCAGTTCTATGGAGAATAAGGTATTGAATAACAATCGAAATTGCCGATCGCACAGCAACAAGTACTTACATTATTTTAGTATCTATATCTTTCGCGACTGGAGCTTTCGTTGAAGGTCTGTCAATAGATGACCAGCAGCATTTGAACTCCTGAAATTGCAGTGCTGCTTTGGCATTCAGTGCGAGGGAAAAACTACCATTGGCCTCTTTTCCAATATACGTAAGAAGAGCAGATTTGGCACATGGTTCGAATCTTTGTTTCTTTATGAACTTTGCGATTGAGGAGTCTAATGGATCTTTCGAAAGCATGTGGCATTTTGGATTCCACACGAGGTAGCCTTCAACTACACCTGCGAAACCCACAATTATTCGACATTTTCCTTATTTTCCCCCCCAAATAGAAAAAGCAAATGCATGTTTTAGTGTGCAGATACTCACTATCAGTCAAATTAGGGTACAACTTGTACATCAAATACTCGAAGTTTTCGCTGTTCTGGTTGTTTCCGGAAAAAGTGTAGAACGTTATAACGAGTAAACATGGAAACAGCAATAAAATTATTCGAGGCCGCCGACAGCACCAATTCAGGAAACGCAAGCGTTCTAAAATCCCCAACATTTTAGAGATTGATGTTGTTATTCGTAAGAATTCAAGGAGGCTTCGTCTCTCTGTTCGTTCCACTTCTGCCCGGCAACGATATCCAATTTAATGACATCGATAAGAGCGAATATCTATAATCTGAAATTATCAGTTCCGCGAAATTCCCTGATTCCTCTGCCTGAAAAGTAGAACGGAGCTCATCTCTCCGATCGCTTTTATCTCCTTTTGCAATTGTTCTCGAAAACCAGCTACGTGATTTCATCGGTGTACGAACTTCATGGGAATCTGAAAATCCACGCAAAGAACGACACCGCTTAGCTCATTGAACGAATCTTTATGTGCAGAATCGTTTACCGCAACGAAATACTCACGATTTCTGTCAAATTTATCGTGAACCTGAGTTTTATTTATGCTCAAACATTTCTTAAGTTACGCACGCTCATGATTGCGTCGTATGTATGTAAAATTGTAAACAACGACTTGGAACGTAAGAAACGCGTCGTTGCCAGCGACTAGACCAGATCGATTTTCGTGCTATTTCCGCATTTGGCTGAGCACTCTCGCGCCAATCAATTCAACATCCAACTTTTCTACGATTGGCGTTGACCGAATACGTGCACTGACTGTTCGCGAATAAAGTTCGAGAAAATGAGTTCGAGGTGTGTCTGCGACGAAGCACGTCGTCCAACTGAGCCATCGTCGAACCGCGCAAGACTCATTATTTCAAGCCCGAGGGCAGGGCGAACATTTTTAGAGCTTTCGCGCGTGAGCTCTGAAATTCATCTTGCACATCTTGCACATTTTGATCGCGCTGATCATGTTTACAAAATCATCTTATCTAATCAGCTCGTCTCGGGAAAAGTTTGGAACGAGGCATTTGTTTTGGAAGACATTTCGTCATTTTTTGCGCGACTCAATCGTTGCATTTCTCGATTGTTGTTACCATATTTTGATGCGATGATTAATTACTGAATTTTTGATAAGAGAATTTTGGTCGCTGAATTCGGTATCGGGTTTTTGTAAATTTACTGTATTATGGATGAACTCAAACTTTGTCCTGTGTGAACATTTGTTCAAGGTCGAAATATCCTACGAAATTCTTAACCCTTTAACGCACAAAACTATAGAGGTCTTTAAAATTGTTATATTGTTAATTGTTATATTATAAATGTACCATTTTTGAAACTTTTATAAAAAATTTATTTTTTAAATTTTTTAAATAAATAAACATTCACAATTTGAAGATTATAATTACAAAAATGCAATTTGCAATACTTCCTTAACAATTGTTAATTTTTTCAGAATTATTTGATGAACTGTTCAGAAATTATAAACAATCAAATGGGCGCGTGCAACGAAAAAAGTCGATTTCAGGTGGGAAGACGTACTTCCCATTAAGCGTTGAAGGATTAATTAAATTTATGGATTAAATTTTTATCTGGAATCTCCCTATCGTAATTTCATGCTTTTTCATTTAAAAAATCAATGAAGCATGCTACTCCTGTAATTACTCAACACCCTTCGTAGAGGACAATTAATTTTTGAAAATATTCCATCGAAAATTTGAAATCAAATGCAAGGAAAAGTTTATTTGTGACTTTGAAAATAATTGAGCAATGCAACACCGCGAAATGAATCTAAGCACTTTTATGGAAGCAATACAGAAATTAATCAATTTTCTGTCCCAGAAGTTATGAATAAAATATTAAATTACGACGTACGCCAGACTTTATGAAACTTCGCGATTTAGTGTTGAAATAGAATCAATTTTTTCAAGTTCGTTTGTCGATGTTTCTTCTGAAAACTTTATAGAAATCGAATGAAATTGCTGAATTCTGAATTTTAAACCAAATTTAACAATATTCGACAGCGGAAATCACGAAAATATAATTTTTCGCGATGATAAAAATTTTATATTTTCGAGAAATTAATGACTTGTGCATCAACTGAAACTGCAGTTGTCGGTTCAAGCAATGTTTTTGTTGCATCCTGATAAAAAGCAGGGGAAGACAGTCAACGTCCTGTTTGTTATCTCCGAGCGCACACAAATGACACGGATCTCAATATTTAAAAGATTAGAAATGATGAATCGGAAAAAAGAGAAATCAAATATTCTCGCGAAGCTCGGAAAAATTCGCGATCCAATTCAATTCGACTGATAACAAATCACTGGCGTTAATTTCACCCAGGAATGTTTTATGGAGGAAAATGATCGATTAACGAATCGCAGAGCGTTTCAAACCGCGCGTAATTGTTTATAAATAAACTTGGAATTTCAAAAGTTTGACATATTCGAATCGAAACGTACAAAGTTGGAAATCATCCAATTTAAAAAAAAGGGGAAGTAATTCTTCATAAAAAAAGTTATAATTATTGTTATTGAAAATGCAAGGAAATCAGCAGGAAAAAATTATTCAAACAAAATTACTCCGCAAAAATATAACATGAAAATTGTAGATAAATATTCTGAACGAAAAAACAAACTGCTTTTGCGTGATTTTCTCACAACACTCATTTTATTGTAATTTTAAAAACAAACTTCGAGGTTGTGCTATATTGAAAAAGCGATTTCGATTTATAACTGTACAATCGATTTATAAGTTGTATGGCTTATCTCCAAAGTTTTAATTGAAACAGTGCGATTATTTCGTGGTATACGCGTGCATAAAGACGATCGAGTTATTGAAACCTATTAACTACGAAAGAATATACAACGCTTTTAAAACACAAAATTCTATTAAATAAACAACTATTATTTAAATCTTCAATTTCCCGAAGTTTTCTGTCGATTCAAACGATTATTAAAACCGTTATTTTCCGAACAAAACCAGAAAAAATGATCCGCGAATTTTATTTTTTCTACACGAAAAAAAGCGAAGCTGGTCCAGCATGAAAACTGGATGACCCAGCAGGAAAAAGATGCTGTGTTTACATGAGGACGAATGCAAAGCTCAGAAAATGCTAACCATGTCAAATCGTCGACGTTCGATTTCATGCTGGTTCGACATTTTCCGTTTTTCTCGTGTATATAATTTCATTAATGATCGTCCGTTTTCAAAGGTTACGGATATTTTTGTATCTTATATCATATCATTCGGTAAATAATGGTTCATTTATGTTTGTCAGCATATTTAAATTTTAAAGTCATCGTGACTTCGGAGGCTACACATAATTTTATCGTATCAAAAGATTTCTTTGTTTATGTTGGTTTTCTTTTTGGCACAATCGCTATGTATATTACACAATGTCGTTTTAGGAATACGAAATTGATTGTTGAAACAACGACGGATTTAGTGCGAGCTCGGGATGGTCGATAAAAAAATGCGTCGACTGCAGAAGAGAAAGTTTCGGAGGAGAGTGTTTAAAAAATTATCGGACTCGTCACGATTGAAGTGATAAAAGATTTAAGAAATTTTTGATATGGATGTGTCAGGCAACTCTTTATTAGAGCGTGTAAGGCGGAAAATTGTTCGCATTTGGTCGCAGTTTTTGGACACTTGCTATTTAATTGATTCTGTGGATTCCCGGAAGAACAGCTCAACTCCATAATTGTAATTTTCGATTTTTTACAATTTTTATACGCGAATGGTTGTTTATAATAGATTTTATTGAATACGTTGACATTATCATAAAGAATTTCTTTTTTTTTATATAAAAAATAGTGAAGATGAGTAGTTATTTGAATAAATGCAAAGTTGGGTCTAAATTCTATTTTCTATTTTTTTAAACAGTGATTTCGATGATTTTTTCCCCAAAAATCATTCGTTACGTTCGTATTATCGGGAAGAATATTAACGCAGTTTAATTTTATAAAAAAATTTGAT